>JAJMLU010000452.1:25283-41809 GCA_030569835.1 Pichia sp. NRRL Y-27261
AAAACTGGTTTCTTCAAGGAAAAATTGAGTGCACATGGTGTTGTTGTTATCAGAAACCCAGCAGGTAAGAGCAATCCAGAAATCCTTTCAAGATATATTAAGGCGATTGGTGACAACTCTGGTGATGAATTTTTCATCCAAAATGGTTCCACTGCTACTAGAAGGGAGATTACTGATATTTTGAGTACTGCCAACGAAGGTCCAGCAGACAGACCAATTTACCAACACAATGAATTCTCACGTTTTATCAAGTATCCAACCACACTTTTCTTTGTCTGTGACAAATACGATGCTGAAGGTGGTGAAACTCCTATTGTCCATGGTGGTGAATTTTTTGATGCTGTTAACAAGGAAGCTCCTGAGTTCATCAAGGAACTCTCCAAAAGAGGTTTGTACATGGAGCAAATATGGCCATTAAAATCTGATACCAACACACACTGGGCTTACAAATTCTGTTTTGGTAGAGATATCAATCCTACCGATGATGATTTTGAAAACAGCAAGAAGATCGCTATGGAGTGTGCTAAAGACATTGCTAGTCCAGTTTGTGAATTCATCGAAAACGACGACTTGCGGGTCAAGCAATTCACAGAGCCAATCAGAGTTTACAACGGTAAAAATGGTGACTCATATCCATGTTTCTTTAACAGTATTGCGACCTTTTATGCCGACGTTAAATTCAAAATCGGCGGCTACAGTAAGACCAAGAATATTTGCTACAACGACGGTGGAGAAATCCCTACTGAATATCTAGATATTGTGCTTCAAAAGTCAATTGATTTGGCTTACAATCATGCATGGGTCGAGGGAGATATTGTTATCGTGGACAATTACCAAGTCAGCCATGGTAGATGCCCATGGAAGGGTGAAAGAAAGGTCCTGGTCAGTATGTGGGACCAGATCGAAAAGACCGACTACAAGCCATGGGTTGCGGCAGCTTGAAGGAGTTCTGATATTGAGAATTGAATAATTAACTAGTGAATGTATAGAGCCAGCGTAAATAAATTACCTTTTTAGTCTTTCTAGTGTAATAGAAATGGTTCCGATAAGAAAAAAAACTTTCCTGTGGATGTGTCAAAAGATAAGGATCCATAGTATTGAGCTATCTAAGGGGATGATGTGGCAGCCGGAATAGGCAATTCTAGCTTATGGGGGAGTAGAGTGCAGTTACCCGATTGGGCGCCCTGCTGTGGCCGTCGGGAGTGGGGTTTGGAAGATCCGTTATCTCTCTCTGTCACCCTCGGGCTTCTCGAGGCTGTGCGCGTGCAGTGGCATCCGGATTTTTTTGACAGCCTGTGTGCGGTTCCCCTGCCAGCGGTGGCCAGTGGCCAGTGGGGGTCATTGTCCCCATCTGGATCCACAGTATCTATCTCCCACACTGGACCGGTTCTGAATCTCATCCAAAGCAGAAATATGTTTCCGGAGGAGATGTCATATATCCCAGGACTCGCTGGCAGATCAATTCATTTATATATCTCCCTGTTTCTCTTCCAGCCCACTTTTGGTCATCACCGGCCATGTCTTCGTGTCGCTTTTTGTGTAGTACATAATCAACAATAAGACAAACGTTAAACAACACAAAGCAATGTCTGACCTTGAAAAATCGAACGCACAAAACGTCACTGTTGATGAAGTTTCCTCTTCGTCCTTTTCTGGAGCACCAGTGGTGACTGAAAAGACTGACAAATTTACTAAATTTTTCACCCTCTCTGTTCAAAAGCACCAAGAAGTCAGTGAAAAATACGCGGACGAGACATACGAGTTAATTAAGGAACATGGTGGTGAAGTCGGCGAATTGACTCCTGAAAAGGAGAAGAAATTATTCAGAAAGTTGATGTACACGGTTTTCCCAATTGTCTTCATTGTCAATGCCACTTTATTCATTGACAAAGATGCTATTTCTTACACTTCTTTATTAGGTGGTTTCAAAGACATGGGTCTTACTACTGCTAAATATAACAATATCCAAACTTTCTTCTATGTCGGTTACTTGGTTGGTCAAATTCCATCTCATTTATTATTCCAAAGAATTCCAATTTCCAAGTATATCACATTAGCTACTGCTTCATGGGCTCTTATTTCTTACTGTACTCTTGCTTCTCATAGTTATGCCGGTATGTCTCTTTTAAGATTCTTCCTTGGTTTCGTTGAATCTGGTATCACTCCATGTATCGAACATACGCTCTCTATGTTCTTCACGATCGAAGAACAAGCTTTCGTCAACCCATTATTCTGGATTTCTTGTCTTGGTATCGATGTCCCAACTGGTTTTATCGCTTATGGTTTACAGTTCACCGATAAATGGAGACCATGGAAATGGTACTGGTTATTCGTTGGTATTGTTTCCACCATTGTTTGTATCTTCTGTTACTTCTTCTACCCAGATAATCCAGCTACTTCTGTCTTATTCACTACTGAGGAAAAGATCCACATTATTAGAAGAATTAAAAAACAATCTAAATCTGCTATTGAACAAAAGGTTTTCAAGAAATATCAATTCATTGAGTGTATTAAAGATCCAATTTCTTGGTTGTTCTTCCTTTTCTGTATCATGAATATGTTGGAAAACTCTACTACCTATCAAGCTTCTATCATTTACACATCGTTAGGTTTCGGTCACTTGACTACTACACTTCTTATGGTTGTCCAAAATGGTTTCTCTATGTTCTGTGCATGTTGTGGTGCTACTGCGCTTTTCTTCTTCAAGAAGCAATCATGTCTTGTTGCCGCTATTTTTATGATTCCTGCATGTGCTGGTGCCATCTTAGCTGTATCCATTGCATATGATAACAAACCTGGTCTTTTAGCCGGTATTTTCATGACTCGTACCAACGGTACCGCTTATATTATTGGTTTATCTTTATCTCAAGCAACAGCTGCTGGTTACACCAAGCGTTTAACAAGAACGGTCATGTTCATGCTTGCTTATGGTATTGGTAATATCGTCTCCCCACAAATGTGGAGATCACAATATGCTCCAAGATATAGAGTTCCATGGATTGTCCAAATTGTTTTCTCTTGGACATTAGCACCACTTGTCTTGTTGTTGATCAGATACATTTTAAACAAAAGAAACAAGGAAAGATTGGCTTTAATGGAGAAGGGTGAAGATGATGACTTAGATTACGGTTACATTGATCATGTTGATGAAAATGGTATTACTTCCAAGAAGAAAGTTGACATTTCTATGCTTGATTTAACCGATCTTGAAAACGTTAGATTCATCTATCCATTATAATCGTAGTTTTGATCAACTCGACTTTTACTTTATTATTATTTAATCTTTTCCTATACCTTTACTTTATCAATTCATTCTTCTCTCCATTTTTTTAATTTCTATACCTTTTTAGTGCGTTTATACTTTTACCTTTATATTCTGAGCAATTTTCCAATATACATTATGAATTATCAAAACATTTGTAGGGTAGGATAATATTGTGATCCAAGTCAGTTTGATCCTTCAATATCCCCTAACTGAGTCACACACTGATAACACCAGTCCCGTGCTCATATCGTTGATTACGTTTATAGTTTGTGGCTTGAAATGGTGATTCATTTCCACTAATGAAATCCTCGTCACTTATCGATACATTCTACAAATTCAATCTAACATTTACTATCTTTACTATCTTAGCTTCGCCCTCTAATCTATAACACACCATTTGTAATCGTCAGCATCTAATCTAGACTATTTGCAAATAACTGAAACCACAACCTCTAGTATCTTATCTGACAGCAATATCAAAAATATGTCAATTAATAAGTCAGTTGGGCTTCAGATCTCGTATTTCCCTTTTCCGCAATTTTTCTCCTATCTGCCGGAAATACACAATATCCGGTACCGTTCCCCAACAGGCCATGGCTGGCCAGGGGATGATCAGTGGTTTCGTTATCTCTTATCTCTTATCTGGAGAGGGGATGGCATGTGAAATGTGTCATCAGACCGATATCAGATAGCAGTGACCCCGTCCCACCCCGAGCTGTCAAAGCTGCTCTAAACGACGCTGCCAGCGCCGGCGCCCCCGACGGCTTCGGGGGCCGTCCTCGCCCGACGCGGAACAGAATTCCCGCTTTGGGGGTTCGTTTTCCACCAGCAAGCAAGCTGTGGCGGCGCTCGGGCGGGGATCGACACTTCTGGGGTTTGGGGGAGTTCCTGGAGGCCCTTTTCCTCCTCCCAGAATTGCCCTTTTGGGCCTCATTGTGGGAGTTCCAAATCAGTTCTATCGGTGGAGGGAGTTGATAAAGTCTGGCTGTCGAATTCCCTATAAAATCAAGCAATTTTCACAACGAAAATGGTATAACGGTGTCCAGAGACAGAGGACCCGCTGGTCAATCTAAAGAACAGCATTCCAACAAGCAAAATCAACATGTCTTACTCTACAGACTCGAAAATCATCATTGTCGGTTCTGGTGTCTTTGGTTTATCCAGTGCCCTGAACCTAGTCAAAAACGGATACAAGAACATCACCATTTACGATCGTACAGATTACGAAACTGAAAAATACTCTCCATTACGCTCATCTGATTGTGCCAGTGGTGATATCAATAAGTTTTTCAGAATCTACTATGAGAACAAGACTCTTTATTCGAAGCTTGCGATTGACGCATTGGATATCTGGGAAGCGTGGAACAGAGAAATCTTAACATTACCAGAAGAAGATAAGAAGAGATTCATCGATGACGATTTGGAATTATTGAGATTGTCAGGTGGTTTAAGAATTAACGATGAACCAAACCTAGTCGGTGTCGAATTGACTAACTTAGAAGGCTTCACTGAATTGGGTTTAAGAGACACACAATACAACATCAATTCAGAGCGTGATTTGTTAAGGGCTAAGTTAACTGGTTTAGACAGAAAGTTGGCTGTTGTTAGAGACCTCAAGGAAAGAAAGAAGATCACTTCGATATCCGGTACTCTCGATTCTGTTGGTAGAATGATCAAGGCCGATAAGGCATGTTACTACGTCAAGATCTTACTAGAAAAGGAAGGTGTTGAATTCGTTTATGGTGACGCGGGTACATTCAAGGAACCAATCTACTGTCCAAAGAACAATTCTGTCATTAAAGGTATTAAGACCGCCGATGATGTTGAACATCACGCTGATTTGGTCATTGTCTCTGCTGGTTCATGGACTACATCTTTAGTTCCTCAATTGCAACATCGTACCCAAGCTTCTCTTGCTAATATTGTGTATCTTGAAATTCCAAAATCAAGACAGGATTTGATTGACAAATATTCTGAATATCCACATATCCAATGGAAAACCACCACCAGTGAAAACGATAGAAATGCAGGTTTTGTTGAAGGTGAAGGTGGTTTCGCATTTTTCCCAAACACCAAGAAGGAAGGTATCTTGAAGGTCAATACTAGACAAGTAAAATTCTTGAATCCAACTAAAGTCGGTGATGAATACATTTCAATTCCAAGTACTTTGGGTGAAGAAAGATTACCAAAGTCGGTCATCGAAGAGGCCAAGGAAATCTTAATGGCCATCTGTCCGGATGTTGTCCAATTGGAAGGTGTTAAGGTTAGATCCAAGTTGATTTGGTACACTGATGCAATTAACAGTGACTTCATTATTGATTTTGTTCCGGAATACAAGAACTTGATTGTTGCTACTGGTGGATCGGCTCACGGTTTCAAATTCTTGCCTGTCTTGGGTAAGACCGTCGTCTCCAGAGTCTTGGGCAAGAGCGATGAGTACACCGAATTATTCAGATGGAAGAATCCAGAAGACATCGTTGTTGACAACTACGGCTTGAAGGCGGAAAACATCGAGAAGGACGAAAGAAGAAAGTTCTCCAACGCCACCTTTGTTGAGGATTCTGATCTCGTGTTCACCGAGGAGGATCTCGCCAGACTAGAATCTGTGACCTTGAAATAGGTGCTGGAAAGTCATCCGATCAGCCATCTCGACATCCATCTCCGTGTGTGCACTATAAGTGTGGCGACTGTGCAGCTGTTAGCGGGGGTTTATTTCCCAATTCGGGCGCGCCTCACGAAGACCTTATCGCTGCATCGACACCCGCCCGTATCGATCGCTGAACTCGACCGTTTCGACTGTGGTGTTCTTCTTTAAATACTCTCTCTTTTCCCCATTTTTATAACCTCTATATTCTAAACACTAGCCTTGAAAGTAGCCTATATTGCCAAGAAAAACAAGAATGACTAACATTAAGAAAATTGGAATTGTCGGAGCTGGACCAAGTGGTATGGTGGCTTTGAATGAATTTTTACACACTAGTGCCGACGGTGAATCTATGATCAACACTTTGGATTCTTCAAAGGTTAAGCTTCCTGAGAAGTGTGCCTTTGATGAGATAGTTGTCTTCGAGCAATCAGACAACGTCGGTGGTGTCTGGCATTACAGCAAGAAGACCGATCCGACATTCCCTGATGTTGAAAACTACTCAGTTCCAAACGCCATTAGACCAAGTTTGGAATCTCCATCAGAGGCCGAATTGGAATCAAGTTCCAAAGATAAACCGTTTGTTCGTCAAATCGCATCCAAGCAAGCAAAGGATGATCTGCTTTGGAATAAGAGTGCCGTCTACGATGATTTATTCACCAATATCCCAAGTAGATTGATGAGATTCAGTTCTGGTCTGGATATTGAATATGTTGGTACTGAAGAAGAAAACAATGAATTTTACCCTTTTGCTAAACATGAGCAAGTTCTTGATTATCTGAACAAGTATGCCAAGAAGAACGATCTCACCAAACACGTTAGATTCAATACCACAGTTGAAAAAGTTTACAAAAAGGGGGACAAATGGATCATAGTTGTTGTTGAATTCGATAGAGATGCGGGTGTTGAAAAATGGTACAGTGAAACATTTGATGCTGTACTTATGGCTGTTGGTAGATTCAATGTTCCGTTCGTCCCTACCATTGAAAATTTACCAGAATTCAGAAAGGCACATCCGGGTGTCGTTGCACATGCTAAATCATTTAGAAATTTTGATGATTGGGAAGATAAAAAAGTTTTGTTGATTGGTAGTAGTATCAGTGCAATTGATTTATTACAATACATGATTCCAAAATGTAAAGAGATCTATGTTTCTTCCAATGATGCGAAGATTGGAAAAGAAAAGGATAAGGCCCATTTTGATTGGATGGATGAGATCATTACGGATCCAACCATTGGTATTAAAAGAGTCCCAAGAATCAAGAAATTTACTGAAAATGGTGTTGAATTCGAAGATGGCACTTTAGTTGATGGTTTCGATAAGATTTTATTTGCAACGGGTTACCATTTAACATATCCATTCCTGAACATTCCAGAAAATGAAGGCAAAAGTTACATCAGCATCACATCTGGTAGAACCGACCAAACAAACTACGCACAAACCACCGTTGATAACGTCTTCTTGTATGATTTCACACTTGGAGAACCAACACTGGCACATATCGGTATTCCAAATAACCCATTGTTCTTCTTAACTGCAGAAGTGAACTCCATTGCGATTGCTGGTGTCTGGTCTGGTTACAAGGCATTACCATCGCTTGAAGAACAAAGAAAATGGTGCGATGGGAGATTAGAGGGCAAGACCAGTGGATTCCAGGTTTTCAATGAAAATACCATTAGACCATATTATGATAAACTGTACGAATATGCGCCTAAAAATAGAGTCGATTTACAGCCAATATTGCGTGCTAATGAAGTCGTTGAGGGTAAGATGGTTCTCAAAGATTTATTCTACAAGTTTTCATCTGGTGAATTGAAATAAGGAATGCCTAATTCTTCATTAGTATTTACATTTTTATACAATTGTTTAATTTTTAACCAAGATTATAATTTAGATAACTTACCCATCTTTGGTCCTTCGATCATTATCTTGATACTCTTACCTTGTTTTGAAAATTCGTACGCTTCAATCGCTTGATCGAATGAGAATCTGTGTGTGACTAATGGTTTCACGTTAATTTTTCTATCATTGAGTAATTTGACGGCATATTTATAATCGTCAACAGAGTATCTGAAACTGCCCTTCACTGTCAATTCTCTTTCTTGGATGGCGGAAATTGGGAACATATCTAAGTTATCACCACCCATACCGACTTGAACAAATCTTCCCTTTTTAGCTAACGAACGGATGCACATGTTAGTACAGAATTTGTTGCCTGTTGCGTCGATACCACAAGTTGGTAATTCTTCATCTTCCCAGATCGTCTTGATGTACTTGTACAAATCTTCAAAACTCTTGCCCTTTGAATTGAAGGTATGTGTGGATAACTTTTGATCTAATGCAAATTTCAATTTTTCTTCCACTATATCGACAATTAAGATTTTATCACATCCAAAAGCTTTGGAAACTCCGGCACATAAGAGACCGACTGGGCCTGCACCAAAGATGATCATCGAGTCTCCGAATTTCACGTCGATTAAACGATTGGCGTGCACGCCGACACTCAATGGTTCGACTAATGCACCTTCTTCTAATGATACGTGATCTGGTAATTTCACACAGAAATCTTCTGGTAAAATGTAGTATCTGCAAAGAGTACCATCGTATGGCGGAGTTGCAGCAAATGCCATGTGAGGACATAGGTTGTAATTACCGGTTTTGTATTCATAGCTGTATCTCGATGGAACACCAGGTTCGCATGCGACTCTATCACCGATCTTCAAGTGTGTGACGTTGGATCCGATTTCGACAACGATACCTGAAGATTCATGACCTAAGACCATTGGGTCTTTAACTTGGAAAGAGCCACAGCATCCGTGTTCGTAGTAGTGCACATCGGATCCACATAGACCTGTGTGAGTGATTGCGATCTTAACATCGTTTGCGTTTTTAATCTGGGGTATAGGACGATTTTCGTAAGTTATCAATCCCACCTTTTGCAAAACCACCGATGGGTTGTCGTTGATCAATTGGAATGGCAGTGACATGTCTGGAATGTGTTCTGTTGAACGGATGTGATTTGATGGGTGGAAAGAGGGGAAGCGTTCCGTGGGTCACACATTTCCTTGAGGTCATGTTAAAAGTCACTAATACATGTTGACTTGAACCAGCGAGCAGCGGCGAGCGCTTAATACCGAGCCTGACTCCACGGGGTGTCAAATTGTGTGACATGATAACAACGGTTTTATCGCCCCTAGGATTATCCGGGGATTACTGGCCGGAAAGCCGGGGGTCTGCCCTCGGATTCGTGCTGTTGGCGGGTATGATTCTATAGAGCATCATGTTAACTTTTGTAGTATAAAGAAACAAAGAATGAGGTAAAAGAGGGGGGAGGAGGGTAATGATAGTAATAGTATAGTAGAAAAAGAGATGATAAAAAATGTACAAAAAGAAGCAAACGAGTCAAGACTTTAGAAACGGGATTATTTCTTTTCGTCCTTGTAGTAGATGGTTCTGAAGTAGTCCATACAGTTGGTGTAGACGACCAAAAGAATACCACCACCAGGACCTAATCTCAAGACCTTTGGTAAGAAACCCTTGTATAAAGCACCGAAACCTTCTTCACGTAAAACGACACCTAAGGAAGGCCATGCCCAGTTGTACTTTCTGACTTGACCAGCAACGGTACTTCCACTTTGAATTCTAGATTTGACGACATCGAATGGGGTGTTTAAGATGGTACCGGTGATACCACCGAGCATACCGGAGACTAAATCGTTGAAGGTCTTTTGGCTTGCATCTTGTGCTTCTGGCAGTAAGTCTCTGATCTGGAAAATAACACCGAAATAACCAGCATTCCAAATGATATGTCTCCACAGGGTAGCTTCCAAACCATTGTATAAGGCAAGGACACCTTCGTTCTTGATGGTCTTGATCAAAACGTCGGTTGGGCCAGAATATTTGCTTGCTTGAGTTCTATCTTGTAATCTAATCTTGATCAATTCGAAAGGAACAACAATGAAGGATTCGGTTGCACCGGCACAGGCACCGTTTAAAATGGCTAAACTTTGAGTTAATTTGTCAACACCGAAAGTTTTCTTCCAGAAAGCACCCCAGGAATCGTTAGCAGCAAACTTAGTTGCACGCTTTGGAGCTTCCATTAAGATTGGAGCAGAAATACCTCTGTACAGAGTTGCAGGACCTTCGGTTTTGATGATTTTCTTTAAACAATCCAAAACACCGCTGTATTCGGCGGTTTTGCCAGAGCCGACTTGTAATTGAATTCTGGTTTTGACAACATCTAATGGATACATTGTCAGGATTTCAGAAATACCTGCAACTGCACCTGCGAAGAATTGATATTGGAAAGGTAATGGACGGTTATCTATGTTGGACATTTTCACGGTGTTTATATATCTCACTGGTGTTGGTTGTTGTCTGGGGGGAAGAAGTAAACAGGAAGAAGCAGATAACGATCAGGGAAAAGGGGTGTGATGTTACCAGAGATGTATTTATGCGGTGGATTCGAGAGAGGAAGGGAGTAGAAAGACGGTGATGGGTGAGACAATAGTAGAAGACGGGACGTGACTGTTGGCCGAAAGTGGAATTGGCGAAGAGAGTGGAGAGTGGAAGATGGAAATAGCCTTCTCCCTGAAAAATTTGTTCGGAAGCGGGGGACGCAGATATCCGAGAGCCAGAGACGGGAAATCTCCGGTGCCGGGGCGGGCGGCGTCGATCGACGCGGCACCTCACACACCCGTGCACCGGCCGGGAGCAGCTGCCCGTTTCGCAGCGCAAATTCCGTGTCTCGGGAGAGGGGCAGTCACCCTCAGCTGGCTCTCAGATTAGCACCGAATAAATTTGTGCGGATAGGAGAAGGACTTTTCGTTCTGGCTGGACGGCAACTCTGTTTCTGCTTGTCAATTGTTCTTCTCCCCTTTCTTCCCTTCCACTCCCGTTTGCCCTCCTTCTGCTTCTTCTCCCTCCTCCCACTCTCCTCTGTTCTGCTCTTTCTCCCTCACCAGCTCAAAGTCCACACAACAACAGCCAAACATGTTCGCACGTACAGCCCTCAGCAGAAACATAGTGAAGAAAAACGCTTCCCTTTTAAAGACTTTGGAACAATCCCGTGCCTACCACCCAAAGGTTATTGATCACTACCAAAACCCAAGAAATGTCGGTACAATGGACAAGAATTTAAGCAACGTCGGTACCGGTTTAGTCGGTGCTCCAGCGTGTGGTGATGTCATGCGTCTACAAATCAAGGTCAACGACAAGACCGGTATTATCGAAGACGTGAAGTTCAAGACTTTCGGTTGTGGTTCCGCCATCGCCAGTTCCAGTTATGCCACCGAATTAGTCAAGGGTATGACTTTAGACGAAGCCGCCAGCATCAAGAACACCACAATCGCCAAGGAGTTGTCCCTCCCTCCTGTCAAGCTCCATTGCTCCATGTTAGCCGAAGATGCTATCAAATCAGCAATCAAGGACTACAAGGCCAAGAGAGGTAAGATCACTTTAGGTCCAAACGCTTCCCACTAATTATATATCTAATCCATACCACAATCTTGATGATTCCCTCGTGCTTTTCTCCCACAAATCACATACTATTTATTATTTACTATAACAAGCCACAACACGCAACCACAATTCAACTTGCAACTACTATATTCACACATCTCCATCTTTTATAGCTGACCTTTGCCCTCCATTCATTTTTATAATATGTATATAAACTGCCCCCTATAATAAACCCCTACGATAATATTCCTACTTGTTAAATCCTAATGCCTATGTCCGACGCAGCGGGCCCAGCATGGAGATAGAATTTTCAATCTCTCCTGCCCTCATTGGCCCCGCCTGTGGGCGGTGTTTCCAGCGTCTGTTCTCTCTGCATCGGTCATGTATTGCAATCTACTCGTTACTGTCGGTATGTAAACTCTCTTCTACACACTGGACGCCCCCAGACGCCCGTTCTGCCCCCGCTGGACGTGTCTGCAGGCGGCGTCTCGTCCCCGGTGCTGACTAACACGCTCTTCGCAGCGCTGCCATTCGCTCCCGGAGTCATCTCGCCGGCGGCAGTGACAAAATGATTCACGGCCATTCGCTAACGGCTGCCACGTCCCACCGAGAGGGTCTGGGGTCCTTCTCCGAGTCGGAGCTACACCTCCAGCTTCTCTTCACACAACGACAGCAACACCAGTTTGCTGCTGTATCCCTCCCACCGTGCCACCACTTCCTCTTCGTTCCGGTCGAGCTTCTCCACGTTGTCGCCGAAGTCGAATTTAGCCTGGATCCACTCCTCAAAGCCGGTTCCCTCCCCAGTGTTCCCCCAGATTGCACGGAAACAGCCTCCGAGCGCACAGGCATCTCCAATCTCAACACGGTAGCCGTCACCTTCACATCCTAGAATGTCGTTAAACTTGTGGAGAATGCTCTCATTCTTAGAGGTGCCGCCGACATAATAGACATTGTGTGGCCTCTTGTTGAATTCCTCGATTCCATACGAAACATTATCAACATTGATCCGATCTCCAGCAATAGCTTGCAAAATGGCATTCTTAGTAGTAAGGGTTTCACTATCAGCCCCCAGCATTGGACAAACTCTCAATCGGCATGACAATGCCTGTGATTCGATGATCAGACTCACATCTTCCTCAACGCTAACTTGATCTTTCTCCAGTTCAACAACACGACCGTCAATTAATTCAAATCTTCTGTCACATGCCTTGGCATTTGGGATGATTTCCCCTTGTGGGAAGTAAATACCAATCTTATCGCCATTATCATTTCCCGAATCGAGTATTTCATTGAATTTAGCCCAAGACGTAGTATCCACGCAACCATATTTCTTGTTCACTTGATTGCGGATTTGTTCTCTAGCCAGCGCACCATTACAATAGCACAACATACCCATATAAAGAGATGAGCAAATGGGATGCTTGAACAAATGGTAGTTCACACTCGGTAAATACTTCTCGGTCAATAGTAAAACTGTAGTGCTCGTGCCCATTGAAACTAATAAGTCGTTTTTCTGTAGCGGCAATGCCATAATAGTCGCCAAATTGTCTCCTGTAATCGGCCAGATAATGCAGTCTTTGTCAAACCCGTATCTGTCAACAAGATAACTTGCAATTAAACAGTTATCATCGGGTCTGACAACAGATCCACATAACATTTCACGAGCTTTAACAGATGCTGCAGTTTCCTCTTCTTTGGTGGCACCATCGACTTTACTGTTCTTCATCAACATGAGAGATAACAATTCGTCATTCCAGTCATCTTTCTTAATATCGAATAAATTGGTACCACAAGCTTCACCAACTTCAACACCTCTCAACGTGCCTGTCAAAACTGTATCCAATAGAGACGAGATCAATCCGAGATACGAAGTGTTTTTCCAAAATGGGCTGTTTTCTTTAGCTCTCTTTCTGAATTGTAATCCAGAAAATCTATAGTGGGCTTTACTACCGGTAATATTGCATAATTCTTTGGCACCACCGACAGCAGTTTCGAAATCTTTGGCTTCTTGGATGGTAGATCGATCTTGCCAATTCGATGCATCTGGGAATGAAAATGCATCCTGCAATGATTCAGACCATTTATCGGAAGCTGGATCAATATTGGATAACAGTTCATTAATTGAAGAAGTGTAATACACAGTTCCGTGTTGTTGACAAGAACCTGAGATGGATTTAACTTGATCAAATGGAAAGTCATCGGCCTTCATTCTATCTAGCAATATTTGAATTGCATCAACGAATAATAAAACAGGTGTTGTAAATTCACCTGTACTTTCGTTTGAAATGACACCTTTAGTTACACCATATTTTTCATTAAACTCATCGAAATTGATAGCATATTTGGAATGAAATGAAAGATCTTCATAACATGAAACGATCTTTAATTGTTGAGTTGATAAATCGAAACCTAAATACAAAGACATTGTTCTATTATTTCGTAAATTTTAATATTATTTGATATTATACACTTTAATTTAATCTAATTCTATACTAACTTGCTTTGGTTCTGGTCTTTTCAAGAATACAACTGGGTTCTCGTTATATTTAGAATATGAAGGCAAACACACCAAAGCAGAAACAATTGAAAATGCTGAAAATGGATATAAGAAATAGGTTAAATTTTGTAATGCAAATGCGAAAAATAATGATATTATTGAACCTGCTGAAATTATAACTATTAATGCTAATTCAGTAATTTCTTGACCTTTAAAATCAATTGGAAATTCAATAAGTTGTTCGATTTGTGATGTATCCATTTTTAAAACACTTTCAATTGCGCAAACACGTGAAGCTTTGTAGAGCGGCAAAAGGAACATGTCACATCACCACATACCGCCAAACAATCGTCAACAATTCACTGTTCGAGCACGACAGGTGGCAATTCGAGATGTGGCGGAGCGGTGTCCCGCACGTGATCTCTGGGAGCATGCGCCACTGGGTGACCTCAAAAATTAAAGAGATGACCTTCACGGAGAATTATTCCTGTTCATCCAGTACATTCCCCTGTCCCCATTCCCGTGTCGGATACAGCCAATAATGAAACAGTAATGCCGATAAGATGGGGATTGTTCCTGTTTGAGAATGATGAAGGTCATCCAGTCAGCTCAAATCCCCGGCCTGGCCCTCCCGCTTATTAGCCCCGATTTGGCTACTTGTCCGGCCGGCGAGAAGTAAACTCCGCCGGTGGAGTTAGTATATTCGTTCCGGAGATAGATATGGAGATTAAATGTCAAGTGGTCTTTTGCCCTTGCCACTATCTATCAAGTTTATAAAAGAAGCTAAGAGTCCTGTAAGTTTGTAAGTTCATGATTACGATTCCTGTTTCGTCTGTATTTATTTGACATCCTCAAACAACAACAAATCATGATCAATATCTCTAAATCACTTAAGTCAGTTAGAATTAACGGTTCTAACTTGAAATCAATCAATCAGGTTGCATTAAGAAGACAACCATACTCAACTGGTCCAACTCCTGAAGGTAAGGGTCCACAAGAGACTGGTACTGCTGATGATCCACCATATGGATATTACGGTAGAGGCTGGGGTGCTTGGCCAGGCTGGAATAAGGCCGATTTCAACCATTATTATGGTTATCGTCGTTCATATAGGCGCCGTGGTTTCTTTATCTTCATGATGGGTTTTGCCGGTGGTATTTTCGCCCACTCTTGCTATTCAAGAAGTGACTGTGCCCGTGAAAGAGCTGAAAGAAGAAAGAAATGGGAGAACTATATCGACTATCAATTTCAAAATTCATCAGCATCTCCAACCATTAATAACTTTGATTCATTATCCAATATCCTTAATTCATTACCTATTGTTACGTCTCTCAGATCTGATTCAGAATATAAAGAAACTAAGATTTTAGAAAATTCCATCATTTCTCCAACAACAAACTCGACATTTGAAGATTCGATTGTTTTACCAATTAAACCAATTGAATTCGTTAATCAATCAACAAATGAAAAGATTTCGGTTTTATCGTTGCCAGATCTTGATGATAGACGTTTCAAAAGAGGCTGGGGCAGAGATAAGAAGCATAGACATGGTGGTTTCAACGACACTTTGGTTATGATTGTCGATGAATATATGAAACAAAATGCGTCAAAGATTTTAAATATTCCTGAATCTTCGGTTTATACCCAATCGTTAAATGTCGATTTCAAGTCTTGGTTCAACAATCACAATAACATTGTGTTAAAGACCTCAATTGATGCGGAAAAGAGTAAGGAATTGAATAGTGTTATTATGATGGGTACAATCATGACTACTGAAGGTAAGGTTATTACCAAGGTTAATGGTATTTTCACTGGTGATTCTTCAAAGGCTCCAAAGGAAGCTAAAGAAGTTTATAGTTTTAGAAAGTGGGTTTGGTCTGAATAGTGTTTAATTTAAATAACTAGTGTTTACTTGTATATAGGAAAATCAATATAAATGTTTTTGTAAAATAATGTTCATGAAGGTGGAGATATCTTATTGACAAAATTAAGAGGATTTTTAAAACTTGTATATTTAAAATCTTTAATATCTCTATCCATCATTGGGTCGCCGAATATATGAGTGTCGGCAGTCTTTCTAATTTCTTCGATTGAAATACTCAAATTCTGATCATCGATTGCATTATCATTTTCAACTGCGTTAACCAAATTAAAGTGAAGTCTAGCAACAGCTTGAAGAATGGATCGTGATTCATATTTTTCTTTGATTGGATCAATATGAAAGAAATCAGCAGATAAGAATCTCTTTGCAGCTAAGGATAATAAAGGTAATTCTGCACTATATTTTCTCCAAAATTTAAATTGATCAAAATTTAAAATTGGATATTCAGATTTTTCATCAATTTCAGCTTCAAATTCTTTACTTGAAGCAATGCTGATGTAATGTTCGATTTCCTTTTTAATGATCATTTGTAAAACAAATAAATCACATTCACATATCTTTTTAATTTCAGCAAGACTTGTAAAAGTATAGTCTGGGAATTTTTGCCCAAACAACATCAAACTATTTAAACCACCAGCCACAGCTTCCTTTGGTGGTATGACTGCAACTGTATTTTCAGGTTGTGGTTCAGTTTTCATACGTTTAGCATCGTGAGACACCTCGTCTTCTTCTGAATCTTTCTTGGTGACAATAATATTATTCTCAGTAACAGTAGTT
>JAJMLU010000452.1:49450-62844 GCA_030569835.1 Pichia sp. NRRL Y-27261
AGAATCTGAACCTTTCGGTCCTGTGGATGCCGCAAAGGAATTCAACTTGGAACCAGCAGCTGTTACCTTAGAAAGATTATCCGAAGGTGGCGAACACTCTTCCCACCACGCCAACTCCAAGGCTAAGAAGGATGGTTCTTTCATCGCCACCATGCACGAAGGTGATAAGTACGCTTTCAAGTTCACCCCTGTCAAGGTTGGTAATGTTGGTTACAGATACGGTAAGGTCTTCAGAGATAATAGAAAAGATAGAAAGATTGCATACGATGCCGCTGGTAACAAGTACTATCCAATCGAGTAGATGTCTCTTGTATAGCGTCCCGTCTTGCCCTGTATATATATAGCACGAAGCACCCCCTTATTTATAGTCTTTTGTAAGTAATGCAAGTCCAAATAACCAGTATAGCACACGCCGTCAAGGGACCAGGATCCCACATCCCAGAGACAATGCCAGACTCCTCTGTCAGAGGGCCCATGGCCAATTCTGCGATTTCCCCGGCCGTTTAGTTTTCAGTTTTCGGTGGCCAAAAAATGGCAGCGCTTTTGGGCTTTTGGGTTTGCGGTTTGAGGGTGCTGGGAGCTGGGAGCTCCACTCTGGGGACGCAAGCTGTAGAGGCATCTCTGTGTACGGACAGCTCTGGCTATCGGACGACCTCCACGGCAGGCACTCGCCGCCACAGACAGCAACGCAACCTCCACACCTAAGAGAGCAACCTCCCAAGCAACATATACCCCCTCCGGATCGTCATCAACACATAGTGCCGTCGCCAGGCCATCATGAACATACATACAACGAAAAAGGCACAGATGTGTCCGAATCCATCAAATCCAGTTTCTTTGGTGCAAATCAAACCACATCTAGATCCAGCAACAACCACAAATGTCCAGGTATCTGGATCTTCATCGAACACAATAGTGTCACCATCGTCTGACACAGATGCGGAATTGAAGGGTCTGTCCCCTACGAGAACACCACAAAGTTCAAACAATTCAATTTTTAATCAAGATATTACTGAAGCAGGAGGAAATATAAGTATCAACGAAAGTCTTAAGAACATTGAACGTTCATCATATCATAATAATCCAGAAACTTCATTTCATAAAAGATTGCCAGCAGCAAACTCGCATACAAAACTATCCGATTTGGCACACAAGGTTTCTGATTTTTTATTTTCAACACGTCACAGTATAGATACAAGTACAGACCAGCACGCCAGTGTTACTACTGGATCAGCATCACCTTCTCCCGTTCCTTCGAGAGAGAGTTCAT
Organism: Pichia sp. NRRL Y-27261; assembly: GCA_030569835.1. NCBI lineage: Eukaryota > Fungi > Ascomycota > Pichiomycetes > Pichiales > Pichiaceae > Pichia > Pichia sp. NRRL Y-27261. The sequence continues at coordinate 50,721 of JAJMLU010000452.1, forward strand.
ACGTATCATTATCCAATCTTGCAAGAAACACAAGTGCAAGGACGGCATCACGGAAGAGTTTCTTGTATCGTCCAAATTATAGTCCACCTAGAAATAAGAATCAATTGAGCACACACAACGACTTAGGAATAACGCTAAATACAAATGCATCGAGTACCTCATTAAATTCAACAGCTACAAGTCAGTCAGTCTGTCATTTCTCATGTAATGTGAACAGTAAAAGTACAGCAAATATAAACAAAGCATCATCAAAAGTTAAAGAAACGCATTATGTTCATGTCGAATATGACCCTATTACAAGAAAACGTATATTAAACACCTATGAAATCTTAGGGGATCTAGGTTCAGGTCAGCATGGTAAAGTCAAGTTGGCAAAAGATATTGCAACTGGTCAAAAGGTGGCCATCAAAATCGTCGATAGAACAGGGAAGCCTGCATTGATGTTAAATAGATTATCACGATCCAAAGCACAGACACAAGAAGACAAGATCAGAAAGGAAATTGCAATTATGAAAAAATGTGATCATCCACATGTTGTTAAATTGATTGAAGTTTTGGATGCCGAAAATTCAAGAAAGATCTACTTGGTTTTAGAATATTTAGAAAAAGGTGAAATCAAATGGCAGATGACTCCAGAAGAAGTATTGGCAAAGATTCAGCCCCACGAAGAATCCACTGGTTTGGACAAGCAACTACTCACTATAAAAGATTGTGTCTTGGAACCATTACTCGAAATAGAGCAAACAAAAAAGATATTCAGAGATGTCGTTAGTGGTCTCGAATATTTACATTATCAAGGTATTATTCATAGAGATATCAAACCATCGAATTTGTTAGTTGGTCATAATGATGAAGTTAAAATATCAGATTTCGGTGTTTCCTTTGCTACTAATTTAGATGGTCAAACTCAAGATGAAGTTGAATTGGCTAAAACTGCAGGTACACCGGCTTTCTTAGCACCAGAGTTGTGTGGAACAGAATGTAAAGAAGGTACCAAGGTAACATATAAAATTGATATATGGGCATTAGGTGTCACATTATATTGTCTGGTATTTGGATGTTTACCCTTTTATGCTGAATCCGAGTTTCTACTGTTTCATAGCATCTGCAATGATGATGTGAAATTCCCTGATATGACACGCTGGCGTGTTGCCACTCCTTTGACTCAAGAAGATTTTGAAAATGCTAAAGATTTATTATTAAAACTTCTGGATAAGAACCCAGAAACTAGACTTGAAATTGATGAAATTAAGAAACATCCGTTTGTTACTGTTGGTTTGAATGGATCGAAATGGGTAGATGATTATGACCAAGGTGAACGTAATGTTAAAATTGATGTTAGTAATGAAGAAATGGATGATGCAGTTGTCGGTTTAGGTAATAGAATAAAGAAAAGATTAACAGATGCATTCAGAAGAAGAAAACCAGTGGATGAAAAGGAGAAAAATACAATTGATCCTAATGATTCAGTCAATGGTTTAGTAAAAAGTTTCCCAATGTTAGGACTTAAGGATGACTGCAGTTATATTTTATCTGAAGCCAATGATACCAAGGGTATGAATAGTTCAGGTATAGCTAGTCCAAATACTAATTCACATGTATCATTATCGATGTTCAATGACAGTACTGTTTCTCATCAATATAAACCATCTAAATCAACGACGTGTATATTTGCTGCAGATGAAAAGGATGATATTGAAGATACAATTATGACAAAATCCGAAACTGATTGTTTAGACGTCATTAAAGAAGACAATATACAACCAGATGAAAATCCTCTGTGCACGAGTAGTCCAGGTCGTGCTGATGTATATGAAATAGATGATGCATTGGATGTTGATGTAAGCAATGAAGAGGTATCAGATGATGATGAATATGATTATCGTGATGAATTGAATAGAAAAGATGATGCGCAGTTTGAATCTGTAAAATTGACAGTCAATCCAAGTTTTGCCTCTCTTGATAGTTTTTACGATGATTCATACTCCAAGTTTATGAATAACAATACGGCATCGTCCGCATATAATGGTATTGGAAGTTTCTCGGCGAGAAATGGAAATGTTCCAACTGGTAATTCAAGAATGCCATCAGGTTTTTACAATAGAATATCACCAAACTTACAGCCTACTAATGGTATTCCTATGCATAGCAATGATGTCAGAGAATCTTTCTCGATGATGAAGAAAAATTCTAACAGCCCGTCATCTGGTGGATTCGTATTACCTGGACCAATCCAAACAAATATGAATGTATTAAGAGGTGCACCAAGACCTAAAACTTCGCCATCACAATCAACAACAAGTATACCAACTAATTCTTTAAGAAGTCCTAAACAGATACCTGCAAATAAATTTCCAGTTAATCCAATGTTGAATAACATTCCAACAGTCACGTCTCCAACTAATAGAGCATTCTCTTCGAGAGTTGCTAAGAAAGCAGTGTTTTCAAATATCATTGATTCTGATTCTTCAAGTGACGAAAGCGATTCAAAGCCAATTGAATTTTCTAAGGTGAAGCCATCTACGCAAAGTATGTCTTCTAGATCTAGATTTGTTCCACCGACACCTACGCCACCTAATAAAGCTAAACAAAGAACAGCATTTTTTACTAGTGGAGATGACGAAGACGATGACGAGGATAATGACTGTGATAGTATACCATTAAGAATTGATTCACAGATTACTACTTCTCAGCCAACTCCATCTCAATTCATACCTCAAGAAGATAGTGCATTACCAACTAGAAGTGCAATTTATGGTACAAGATTAAATTTGCTACACAGAGAAGCCGATAATTCGGGTAAGAGCAATGAATCCAGTGGTAGCGATAGTGAAGACGACGAATTATTTTTAAGTTTTGGGAAACCTAAAACCGTTCCGCCAACATTCAACAATTCTAACAATGCTAATAGTATGAAAAATGAAAGAAATGATGATAGTTCTAATAGCAATACGGATAGTATATCCAACAGAAAAAATTTTAAACCGGGAGTTGTTATTACTAGCTATGTTTCAGCTGAAAATATCATGTCTTTATCCACGCCAACCATTGTTGACGTTCCGGCCAATATATTTGAATCTCAAGATTCTCTAAATGGAGATGATGATGATAAAAGCATTCAAAGAAACATGACTAAAAATTCTAGATACGTGGTTTCAGGTACGGGAAAAGTTGAAGATGAAATAGCATTACTGCATGATAATGATGATATGTTCGATCAATAATTTATCATTTCAATTGTATGGGTTAAATTAAAAATAATATTTGTGTAACTATTTACTTTGTCTTTATATTCAAAAGGTGATATATAATTTTGGGTTAATATTTAAAAACACATTGTGTAATAATTAAAATTATTTTACATTAATAAAATCGCTATAAATACAAAATGTCGTCTAATGAATTACAAATCTATTAACAATACTATTTTTATTGTCAAAGGCCAATTTAAGCTTATCAAGAGTATTGGCACAATCTATAGTTTCGCCATCATTGGAAAACCCAAAATTCAAAATTTGGACGGAAATATCGGTCTCTGATTCAAATAGGTTATCAAATTTACCCTTGATCAGAACAGTATTGCGTTGTTTAGATTTTTCTGCAAAGTCGAATTGGAAATTGAATTGTGAACCGTCGATGTCGCCCTTGTACAAGAAATTTATCATTAACAATTCTTTCCAGATTTTGGTGAACTCGTGCCATGATTTCACTAATTGTCTTACAAATTCAATTGGTTGGAAATCCGTTTCACTGTTTTGATGTTTAGCAATGAAGACATTGACAAGGTCGGAAAATGGAGAAAATTTGTCAAGATCGTCAACACTTAATTCCACTTTGAATTTCTCATTTTCGTCCTTTTTGAAAATTACCTTAAGCCTGTCAGAAATAAGTAAAGTCATATCGGCGCCGGGAATAAACTTAACAGATTTAGTTTTTTCAAGCTCTGACAGCTGTTCTCTCATCTTCTTCAGATCGGTGTTCGATGGTACTGTCGAATCAAAAACCTTTTTCCTCAGTTCTTCGAGCTCTTTAACTAACTGAGCTTTCCTTGCCTTTTTGTCTATTAGACTTTTGGTCTTGCTGCTGACCGTCTTAGAAGCATCTGATATATTTTGTTTTATGTCTTCCTTCTTATTTCTATAATCTCTGAGATCTTCGTTGACCTTTTTTATCTGCTCAACATTGATTGAGTTCCAGTTATCTCTTAAATTATCCAGTTTTTGAATGTACTGGCTTAATTCTACCTTTCTCTCAATCATTTTCTGTCTTTCGATCAATACACTACGTCTCCATTCTAATGACTTATTTAATTCTTCTTCGAGAAGTTGATTTGCTCTATCATACGAAAGAATCAACTGTTCCAATAAACCAGATACAAATCTCATATTTTGACATTTGGCTTGTTTTCTAGTAAACGTGGCAATTGCTTGATAGTTTGAGCTCAAATCTGTTTTTATATCTGTCATCTGTTGATAATATTCTCTTATTGCTGTAGGATTTGATTCTAAAACATCATTTGAGAATGTATTAACCATGGTTGATATCGATTGTATGGATGATTGATACTGGTTAATTAAATGAATAATGTAATGGTAGTATGGGATATCAGTACACACATCAATGTATTCAATTAAATTTGCTCGTTTATTAGAAGTTGCCGATGGAGTGGATGTAGATGATGCGGATGATGAGCTGGCTGGAGATGCTTCCGAGCCTGGAGATGATTTTATATCTGGATTGAATGTTAATGTTTGGTTAACTTCATTTTCAGAGGGCCCTATAGTGTCATAGAATTGGACATTAACATCATGAAGGAAATTGTCAAGTGATACATTGATATGGTTATCCTCGCCTAACGAATTGTCAGAATCATATTCTTCAATATTCTCGGTAAAATCGCCAGTGACTTCGGCCAATGGAATCATTTCTGTTCCAATTAATGAAGTTTCCATATCGCTGGTGGCATTCATAGAAATATCCATTGACTGATCTTTATCTGGTGTTTCTTCTCCTGATTTGGTTAAAATTCTAGGTAAAGGTTGTATAAATGTATCTGGCGTTTGTTCCTGTGGGGGTGTGGTTGATGGAGATTCTTCTTGTATTTCGCTGGGTGCGCTTTTTAATTCATCAAGGTCACTGGTAGGTGGTTCAGAAACTTCCACGACTACACTGAGATCTTTTCCTGTAGGGGTTTCAGTCTCATCGTGTTGCTCAGCATCCTTGGAACGGAAAAGGTTGGAAATTGGCTGTGTAAGTTCCATTGTTTCATCGTCATCCTTTGATGATTGTAAATGAGTTTCCTTCGATATATGAGATATCAATGGTTCTGTAAGTTCCATTTCAGATGAATCAATTTGTTCAACTGCATCAACAAATTCAAATTCTACTGTTTTCATTTTTTCTATCGGTTGAGTAAATTCCATAGTATCGTTATCTTCATCAACATCAACTCTTACTAAATCATCAATAGCGGAAATCTCTTCTGGCTTTGCTTCTTCGGAAATGGCACGTTGTGGTAGTGTTAGCTCCATAGAAATGTCATTGATGGTTTCATCGTGTGGTAAATTCTTAAATGATTCTGTTAATTCCATGTCGGTTTCTTCATTATTGCCATTGATACTCTCAGCATCGGAATCGATTTCCTCTTCAGCTTCTTGAAAGACACCTTGTAAATTATTCTTAGGGGTTAGATCCACACTTTCTTCTAGTTGTGATTGTTCGTGGATTTGGCTTTGTTGTTTCAATATTTCCTGTGTTAGTTCGACGCTCATTTCCATTGTTTGTGTGGTTGAATCCTCATCGATCACAAAGTGATTAGGAGTTGCAGATGTATAAGATTGTATTGCATCATCGGGAGGTGTTTCACTTCCTTGCAATTGTGGAAGAGTGTCTACTGTCTGGTAGGGTTTCCATAGGTATTGAGATGTATTTAATTTGGAGGGTTTAGGATTCGTTTGACCACTTAATGAAGATCTCTTTTTTAGTTTCCTCTCTTCGTTGGATCTAGAGTAATCAATTTTGTGTAATGTGACCTCTGGGGCAAATGAAACCCTTCTGCGCTCTTTTAGAATTGCATCGGATATTAAATTTATTGTAGCATTTCCGTCAACATTAGGTTTTAAAATACTTCGGTTAGGTACTAACGTATGTCTCCTACTTATTGATTTGGGGTTGTCCTTTTTGGCAGATAGATTCAACGGGAAGGAAAGTCTTGAGCGCTTGGTATGAGCAGCATCAGTGGAGGATTTACTCTCTGGTGTGTTTTCATCCATAGTGGTATGCCTATGAGTTGTGTTAAGATTACAAAGTGATAAGGGATAAGGATTAATATTTCGAATAGGAGATTAGATTTGTTTACCTTACTAGATCATGAAACCCTCACAAATTCACAAAAATCTTGCCGCGTTTCACGTGAGCTTACGTAATCCCACGCAAAACATAATATTTTCTTGATAACTGTATAATATAAGTGCATTAGGGGCTGGTTATTTCAATTTATGGATAATAAAGAAGTGTATTCCCTATATATGTACTCAAAGCTGTTAAATTTGAAGTTTCTAATTTTTTAAATTTCATAATTCACAAAATATTTTGAAAAGATAGTACTCATTAATTGAAAAGTCATTTTGTAAAATTTTTATCCTGAAAAATGTTAGTTTAACAACAATTGAGATATATTAGCAGAAATAAGAAATCAGTTACAATCATTTCTATATTTTTAAAATTAAAAAAGCTTACTTCGAGCTTGAATAAATGATAAAAATAGTTCGGGAAAACCACAAAAATACCAGTCGCAAAATTACGTAAGCGCGCTAACATGTTTGACGCTGGACGCTGGACGCTGGACGCTGGACGCTGGACGCTGGTTACTAGTTAGGGGGATCGGGATCTCTGTAATGGTGAGGTTAAGAGCCAAAGGATTCTCTTCCCCCCAACTACTGTCGAATCGAATGATGCTCCAACTGGTACCTCCGGTACTGGTGATGCTGAACCCACCAACGCTTCTACTGCAGAAGTGTCTTCTCTCTCTCCTTCCACAACCAATACTACATCTGAAGTTTCTCAGGATACTCAGTATAGTACCTCTGCCATATACTTTATAGTTGACGGCAAAAGATTCAAACTCGTTCAGGACGTCAAACCAAACGACGGTCTTGAAGAGGAACTCGATCACATTAAGGAAATCGACAACGAGATTCTTGACTCATTAGAGCTCAAGAAATTCCCCAAAGTACACTACAAGCCGAATATGAACCTTTCAGTGTTTATCGATGGTTTAGTTGAACACATTCAGTATCTGAATCTACTATCTGCGGTTATGATTAAGATGCTGACTGTCAACAGCATTGATCAACTTGGTAATGGTAGTATCAATTACAATTACCTGAGTTTGAAAGTGAATAACAAACCTTTTACATCAGATCGATTGTTAGGCAAAATCCTAGTACTTGCAAACAACTATTGTCGTACTCTATTAAAGAATGCAAAATTCGAAGATATCGAGAAGGAAATCCCAGAGTTTATTTGTATTCATGGTAAATGGCTTGAGTTGCCGGTCTTAGACCATGAGTACACATAAACTCTGGAATTTCCTTCTCGATATCTTCGATTTTAGTATTCTTTAATATAATGATGGTTTAAGCATTTTTACTACATGTTTCTTGTATTCATTAGAATAGGATTAATTGAATTATTGCGTGATAATATCTTAATACACCCCTAAATGCATGTTAGTAACAATTCAAAAAAGAAAACTGCCCATACTCCTTTGGGTAGTTCTTTAGACATTTGCTTTGTTCCATTCTAGGAGTTGCATTGATATTTCATCAACTTTTACAATTACTCAAGGTTTATAGTTATTTCTTTAATAGAATTAGTAACCAAAAATCTCAGTTTAAGTTACCAATGACGACTTATTGGGTAATCATATCCTTCAAACTTCAAACACAACCAAATCTTACTTCCCATTTAGGAAACTATTAGTTCTTCAAATTCATGCGCGGAATCAGCGACGCCATTTTTCGTGCAAGCTGAAAGCTGCAGAGGTCTGATTTCCACCTGAGAATGTTGGCGTTTTTCGTGTCTTGCCTTTATTTTTATGTTGATCAGGTCACTAGTTTATTCAATCTTCAACACACCAAATATAGTATATGCTGATAAATAATACAATTATGAGTAACTCATCATCCGCCGTCCCCTCTTCTCCGACGATAGAATCATACTCAGTGACCCCTGATTCTAGTTCACTTACACAAAGTAGTTGTGAGAGATATCATCAGCAACTAGATATAGTTCATGCTAAAATCTACAGATATAATGCTTTCACTGACCTTCTTTATTATTTGAAAACTTCATTACATGTCCACCATCCATATATTGACTACCCATCAGATGAAATCCTTACTATGATTCTCACAGCCACACAATTGAACCATGCCGAAGAAAGATTATCGCCTAATCTGGTTAACCTCTCTGTTCCATGCTTAGAATACTTAACACAGTTATTTGATATTTTTGAAAATCCAGCCACCTTTGATAGCGATGAGCAACAAGATATATTTGATGAAGAAATGACAGTATTGTATGATAGATTGTCCAAATTGTTTTCATTCTTGAAACCAGATACGGCACCAAGACGGCCAAAAAGGAGAAGAACAAATGTCAATACGAGTATGGGCAATGCCGCTCAAACATTTGCCATTGATGAATCTGTTTTGGATTACTCCATGGACGAAAATATGCATCAAACGGACACCGATTTAAGACACGATAAAGCACGCTCCCTTTTCGAGATATCTACAACAGCAGATAAATATCATAATTCGGACTCTTTCTTTGGTATTCAATATTTGAAAGACACAGAGAAAAACTTATGGAAATATGTTATTTTTGCATTCAAAACTGCAAGTAGATTGACCGAAATTGAAAGAGTCGATAGCTATGAATGTTACAATGAAACTTGGACTCGTTGGAGGGAATTTTTATATCTTGTGTTGAGATTTATGAATCTGGAATTAACAAGATCTCCAGACGTGACATATTCTTTATTCACACTCAATTTATTACATATCAGTGGATGCTCAGATCCCTTTGATGCACCAGAAGAACAATACTTAGAATCACTATTATGTTATACCGAGTATATATTTTCAGATACCAAAACTTCGTATGATGTTCCTTCAATTCTTCCAACTGATTTGACACTGAGCCAAAAATATGTTTTTTCATGCAATCCTTCAATGCTCGAATATAAATATAGAGGTTCTGGCATTTGCCTTGATTCTCTTCCATTGAGATCAAAATTTTTATCAACTTGTTGGAAATACCTGATCAAGTTACAAGTTGGCAATGTTGCAAAGGCAAAATTTTGCAACAAAATAGCGAAACAATTATTGAATCTTAAACCAAAAGAATTAATGGACTTTTTCTTCAATTCTTCGTCACTTTCTGACCTACAACAGGTGAGTGAAGATATTCTTTTCATTGTGTCATTTGAAGTAATGCGTCTAATGAACAGGGGTTGGACAATGACATCTGATAACTTTGTTGATGATTATTCTCTCTATTTGAAACAACTGAAAATAGTATTTGATTCATGTGTAACAAAATTTGACACTAAAGAAACAAGTCAGATTGATGATAGTGTTATCATAACTCAGGAGTCATTCAATGATGATTTAGAAAAATGTTTCATCATAGCAAGATATCAGTTGCAAATTGCCTTACAAGCTTTCCCATTTTCAGAAGAAGAATGGGCTTTACTAAACGATATTACGTTTGATTTTGGCGATAGAGAAAATGTGTGCATGGGCAACATTGTTAAATCGTTGTCAGTTGCTGTTTGAATAACTGATTAATTGTAAATCGTGTATATTTATTTTCTATATAGTGTAACTTTTATACAAACTTATTTATTCTACTTCGATATTAACAAGGAAATCAAGCATTTTCCTAACCGCCAACATATGAACAGGAATGACATTGTAGTGAGAATCACTTTCTGAGAGATCTCTTTCACGTTCTCTAGCCCTTTGCCTTTTTTGTCTTTGTTGCATTCTGTGAAATTGGATATACTGTTGTTGAATAAATTGTTTTTCTTTTTTCCTTTCTGATCTATCGTTACCATAACTTTGACCATTACTACCTATATTTAATCCCAAACTTGCTGATCCATTTATATTTTCATCTTCCCAACTTCCACCCGCATCGTCATCATCTTCTTCATCTCCCAAGTCATCATAATCAACATTACCACACTTTCTCACAATTCCACTAATACCAAGGAATGGTGCCAATGAACTTAAATTTCTGTATTGAGAGAGAATATTCTTCAGGAACTTGTTAACATTAAAACCTGATTGACAACTTAAAAGATTGACTTCTAAAACTCTATTTTTAGTAGCACCTTCCCCTGTATTGATCAAAAAACCAGTCTTCAATGGAACACGGGGTTGGTTTGACAATGGTTGCGAAACTTGTAAAATTAAACCATAACATTCATCTGAAATATCAACTAAAATTGGGTTCTGGTAGAGTGTATCCTGAACCGAGTTATCTTCAGGAAGCGGTTCCAATGGTTGAATGGGAACTTGAACTTGATGTGTACTAACATCCATTGGTGACAAAACATTATCATATGAAGGTGTATACATGGAAACATCTGGACTTTCAAATTTAGTACTACCAGCTAAATGATGAGTATAATTATTGGTATTAAGGACAAAATTGGCAGGAGTTTGAGATTGCGAATTGGTCGATGCTACAGTATAATTGACATCTTTGAAAGTATCATCTTTCTTTCTGGAATTGTAGATCTGACCTGGATTATTTGATAAAATCAATGTTGAAGATTCAATTTCTGCAGTCATCACAACAAGTACTAAATCATTGTTTTTCATAGACAATCTCTTCCATTCTGCAAGCTCATCATCTGGAATAATATTATTCAATCTTGTTAATATAACAAAACATTTACCGGATATTTGTGAAACATAATCCATAGTGATGGTCATTATATCATCTGCAACTTTCTCAAAGCTCTGACTACCTTCAACCTTTTCATCAATATACCAAGATTTTGTGAAATTGAGACTACCCGATTGATTGACCCAGCTCGCAACACACCATTTCTTATCAACAGATCTTTCGTAACATAAATGCAAGAACGTTTCATTTTCAATCAATTTGGCAACTGGCTTTTTAGTAAGCATAAACTTAACAGTCTCCTGTATATCTTTTTCAATGAGGAAAATGCTACTTCTATCTTTCAACATCATTTGGTTACCATCATTCGGACAATTGTTATACAATTCCAATGCAAGATTAATATAATCCTTATCAGTGAATACCACAAATTGTCCATCATCTCTCTGGTAAAATGAATCAACGGAAAAAGCTTTATAGAATAATGTAATTGGTAATCTTGCAATGGTCTTATTCTTTCTCTTCTTCTTCTTTTTTGTTGCGTCTGTTTCACCAATTTGCTTTTCAACTAAAGCACTTTCGAATGTGTATGTAACATCGGACATCTTGATCAATGAATTCAAATCCTGGAATGGATCAACAAACATGAGCAATATCTTGTTTTTATTTTCAATAGTACATTCATTTTGTAAATCATCAACAAGACTTAATAACTTTTGTTGAACAGTATCCCAATAATCAACACCATTTGCCACGTCTTGTTCAACTTCAAGAATACCAGTACTGTTCAATTTTTGAATTTCACCTAACCTACAAACACTATAATAGTTGATGATTTCATCCATAAAACGGAGAGTTCTCTTATTGAATTCAAAATTGGCCTTCGGAACTATGAATAGGATATTAAAATTCTTCGGCTTATCAGATGGCTCTAAACCTAACAATTTCCAGAAATCAAGACCAATACTATTGACAATGATATCTTGATTTAATCTTTTCAAATTGAGTACTGCTGGATTGATTCTAAATAAGTTATCTGGTGAAATCGAATCACTTAAATCGATTCTCTGGAATTCTTCAGTGAAATCATCCATATATTGCGGGATCAATTGATTCTGTTGATCATTCTGAGGTATACTTAACATTGGTGAAGTTGGGTCATAGTTGTTATCATCAAATAGTTTGAGATCCATATCTTGCT
>JAJMLU010000453.1:7356-39169 GCA_030569835.1 Pichia sp. NRRL Y-27261
GATGATATCTTCACTGGTTCTTATGATGGTAAGATCTTAAAACATGACGATAATGAAGATACACTTGTTAGCGGTGAAGGACACCAAGGTTTAGTTGTTTCTATTAAAGAAATTTTAGACACTAAATCATTATTCTCTGTTTCGTGGGATGATAAGTTAAAATTAATAAACGAAAGATTAGAAATTTCCACTGTTGATGACTTAAAGAAACAACCAATTGACTTAAAAATCAATTCTAAACTCGTCGCCGTCTTATTTGAAGATGAAGTTAAGTTCTTTGATTTTGATGGTAAATTAGTCAACTCTAAACCATTAAGTTTTGAAGCTTCAAGTATTGACATTTCTGAAAAATTCATTATCATTACCGATTCTAGAAACTTCCAAATTCATGCATACGATTTAGAATTGAGTCCACTTAATGAAGCAAACTTCTTACGTAGTAAGCCAACTGTCTTAGCCATTTCTCAAAATGAAGAATATTTAGCATGTGGTGATATTCAAGGTAAGATCTTACTTTACAGCTTAAAGGACTTCTCATTAGTTACTTCAAGATGGGCATTCCATACATCCAAAATCAACTCTATTAAATGGAGTCCGGATGGATTGTACTGTTTATCTGGTTCTTTAGATACCAATATTTTCATCTACTCTGTTGAAAAGCCATCCAGAAACATCAAATTCTTAAACGCTCACAAAGAAGGTGTCAACTGTGTTGAGTGGTTAAGTCAAGATTCTATTGTGTCTGCTGGTTCTGATAGCTGTATCAAATATTGGGATGTTAAGTACTAGTTAAATAATTGTTTAAAATAGACTTTAAATTAAATAAAAAATTATATAGATTCTTTCAAAGAATTTGGTTATTGTAACTGTATCGGGGGTATATAGGAGATGCGTATGGTTGGATCAAATAGGTGGTTTCACGTTGGCAATGGCGATGTCTATAACGTCGTTAACGTCAATAACGTTGACTAACTGCCGAACTAATTCAGGATTAGATCCATATAACAAGGATGGATCTTCATCTGGTTCAATTAGATGCAATCTTAATGGTAACACTATTTTGAGACATGTTTTCACCATCAAAGGAGTAACATATCCTATTTTCAACATGAATGCTTTAAATTTTATAAAATCGGTTAGATCGGATATGATATAAGTCGGTATTCCACCCTTGATGAATCGTGAATATCGGACTTCAATAATCAAATCGTAAATGTATGTATGTATTTCGGTAGTTATGGTGACATCGTTGACTCTTGCCTTTATCTCGTCCAAACTGGTGAACTTAAAAGGTTTCTCTGTTGATGTTGAAGATTCGTTGATATCGTCTCTATAATTGAATAACAATAGTGTCTCTAATTTCTTGTCTAGTTCAAAATCTGTCGAAGATACTAATACTAAGGGGTATTTGTGTTTTCTCACTTCTCTGTATAATGATCGTTGGTTATCTATCGTCATATTCATCAGTGAAAAAACAGATGCGCCATCGTCTGTTGGAACTGCCGTCACTTGAGAGTTAATTGGCCATCCTTGAAAGATTTTGAGAATCCGCTTCACTGTAGCATGGGGATCGGCGGATGTCACTAGTACTGGTCTCTCCAGCACTAAAGCACATAGTGCCACATCTTGTAGTACAACCATTGTTGCTTTGCTAGTAGTATCAAAAACTAAGATAAGCAGCGTAAACAGGGTCAAAACAACGTTACCTCAATCAACAAAGAAAATCCGAATCCACGCCTTCCTATTTGGGAAAGAAAAAATTTTATGTTCGACATTTTTTCCACTTCATGTTTCTTTCTTCCGAGTGTATTCTCCTTCTCTTTGTGCATACAGCTCCCCAACACACAAGTATATAGACAAAGGCAAATCACAATGGGTAAATTAGTGCATAACGTCCAAAAGAAGCAACACAGAGAAAGAGGTCAAATTACTAGCAGAGCTAGATTTGGTCTTCTAGAAAAGAAGAAAGATTATAAGTTAAGAAGTGAAAACTTCCATAAAAACCAAGCAAAGCTTAAGATCCTTAAAGAAAAATCCAAGAATTTTAACGAAGATGAATACTACCATGCTATGACCAACAGAAAAACCAATGATGCTGGTGTGTTGATTCAAAAGAGTAAATTTTCAGCAGAAATAACAAATGACCAAGCATTATTATTAAAAGGTCAAGATATGACCTATCTTAACACAATATCTGCCCAAGAAAACAAAAAGATAGAAAGAGCAATGAATAACTCAAGTCTTTTCAGTAGTAAGGGTGAACATACAGTTTTTGTCGATGATAAATCAAAGTTTGACAATTTCAAGCCTGAAGAATATTTTCAAACAAGTAAAGAATTACTGAATAGAAGAGAAAATCGTTTGAAAAAATCACAATTAATCAATGCAGATGTTGAAGTTGATATGGAAACTTTGGAAGATTCATTAGCACATAAAAGAAAAGAATTGGATGTCTTAAAACAAAGACTCGAAAGAGAGAAACAATTGGCGGATGTTAAAAATAAATTACAATTACAAAGAGAATTAATGAAACCTGGACAAAAGAAAAAACTTATTAAGAACGGTCAAGTAGTATACAAGTGGAAGAATGAAAGAAAGAAATAGATCTATAAAATAAGATCGATCATCTTCTACGAGATTTGAATACTGGGGTATCATCATAGTCATCATCAGCCTCGATGTTTAAAGCACGTTGTGTCATTCTACGAGTAGCGTCTGACGTTGTCGTTGCATTTCTTGAATGAGATGAATCTTCGAATTGTGTGAATCCACTTCTGGTATTATTGGAGGATGTGCTATTGGTAAGTGCAGTTTGTGGTTCATTGAAATTATAATCTTCGTCATCTTCGCTGTCCACGAATAACATTTGGTCTCTTCTTCTTTTTCTTGTCTCGGAAGATTCAGAAGGAAACATATTATCTAATTCAGGAATCATGTCATTGTTTTGTTCGAGATTAACTTGAACTTCGTTAGATTTATAGTTAGAATTTTTAAATTTCACTGTATTAATAGTACTATCCATAATTGGGTTATAATTATTACCATTTGTAGATTTCTTAAATTTCGAATAATTGAGTCGGTTTTCCCATTGTGGGTTATCGCCATATGATAAATTATAATTGGAATAAACTTTTGGGTTTGTATTTCCTTGCTGAACATTCACTTGGAATTTCTTTATTTTAACTACGTTTGGTGTACCTTTGATTAGCTTCTCATCTTCTTCAATCTGATCCATTTTTATTTGTTTTGTCTTTTTAAACATTTCTGCTAATTTATTACCACCTAACTTTTGTGGTGGTGGAGAAACTTTCTTCTCCTGTTTCTCTTGTTTTTCCTTCGGCTTTGGATTATCTACATCTGGTTCTTGCACACTGGGTATCTCGTCTAATTGTGCATTCGATGTTTCTAATAAAGGTTTCGGTCTTTTGGATGGTGTTGAGACTTCTGGTGTTATTGTTCTTTTTAAGCTTAATCGTGATATATCCACCGGTTCAATAGTTTCAATAGATTTTGCAGGAGAAGTTATCTTTGGTATACTTGGGGGTAGTGATGATTTTTTCTGTGTTTTTTGTGATGTATATGTTTCTAGGTCCTCTAAATCGTCCATTTCATCAAACATCTTAGCGAGTTGACTCATTTTGTTCCGTGATGCATTTCTATTTGTTAACTGTGAATGGAAAGGTAAAATGTCCACAATGTTGGACTTTTCTGCAGGTTTGGGTTCAGTCACAGGTTTCTCTGCAATCTTTTCAATTTCATCGGTTTTCTCAACCTTTTCATCTTTCGTTGTAGTTTTTTCTTCGATGACCTCCATGTCTTCATTTGGAACATCAGATTCCATATCCGTTGCAGAATCAGATTCTTCGTCAAGATCGATTACAATGCTCTCCAGTGGTGGCATGATGTAAGTATTCAATTGCCCGAATTCTTTCCATGATTCTTTCTTAAGTTTAGCGATCCAGTCATCTAAGCCAGTTATTTTCCTGAGAAGCCCATTCACTTTGATTTCATCATGTTTCAAATCATCACAGACATCAAAGAAGTCATACCCGGTTTCTTGTTGTAAAGATGGGCTTATTTGGAAATCGTCAATTTTGAAAGCTGTAAAACTCCAATCAAATGATTTCAATTTCATAACAGTGTCTTTGCTGATAACAAATATGTCATCAGCTTTCAACTCTTCCGTGCCATGATAGCTCCACGCAGCATGCCCAATGTTATTCAATGACAATCTATTTTGGCTGATTATTTTTATCTCTAATTGTTTTCTAGACACCTTCTTTAGATTCAAGTAAATATCGGCGGCTGGTGACCTTCCCAGATTGTATACCGTGTCTTGCTTCACTACTACCGATCGGAGCCCGCTTTTTGGGTTGATGTCCAATGGAAGTTGTACATCTAAAATCCACATATTTTCATGTGTGAAATTGAGTGTTGTTTGTAGTGTATATACTCTCCGATAAAAGAAAAATGCAGGGCGTGTTGGTTAGACGTGTCTGGCGTCTGGCCGGAAAAAGAGAGGGACCGAAATCCCAGAGTGAGCGGATCTGGTCCAGCTGGATTTTTTTTCTTCACCATTTTTTTCACTGGATCATGTTCTCCTTTGAAGGCATCTACTACAGAAGGTATATACTGGCACGCCAAGGGCATCTATATACAACCCAGACGACCTCGAGCATGAGTGAAAAGAGTCTAATAGAGGATATCCCGGCTTCTGCGAAGAAGATGCACCATACCATGGTCACAAACGGTAAAACTGCATACACACAAAATGAACTTCTAGATTTACTAAAGTATGAGAATGCCAACGAATTAATGCAAAATGCACAAGTTTTACTTAACAAAGGGTTGTTGAAGATCTTAGAATCTGATGGTGATGGTGATTCCAAGGAAAAACAAATCTTATTTGCCCCTATCACCGAACAAGAAGCCAAGAAGGTCAGTAACATGACAGCAGATGAAGCTATCGTTTACTCACATGTTGAAGCGGCGGGTAGAGAAGGTATATGGACTAAGACTATCAAGGCCAAGACCAACTTACATCAACATATTGTTTTAAGATGTCTTAAATCTTTAGAATCACAATCATACATTAAATCTGTCAAATCTGTCAAACATCCAACGAGGAAGATTTATATGTTATACCATCTTACACCATCTATTGATGTTACTGGTGGTCCGTGGTTCACGGATTCTGAACTCGATATTGATTTCATTGATTCCTTATTGATTGTCATCTGGAAGTTTGTTGCACAAAAGACCTTCCCTAAATGTTTCAAAAAGAGAGGTTTAATTCCAAATGGTTTAAAACAATACAGTTATCCTTCACAGTTATTAAGTAGTATGGGCACATTATTGCCAACTCTTAACGACGTCAATGAATTTATTATTTCCTCTGGAATTACTACCGTCGAACTAACATTATCAGATGTCAAGTCATTGTGTGATGTTCTTGAATTTGATGAAAAGATTGAAAATGTTGGAGGTTCATACAAAGCTACTTGGCAAAGTGTTTTAGAAGCCGGTGGTGGTAAGGTTGAAGGTGAAGATGTATTTGCACCTCTGGATAATGAAATATTCAGTGTCAGTGATAATTATAGGGTTATGGATACTCTTCTAGCGGAAAATGGTGAAGATAATGATAATGCGGATTCTCGTGTTTATCTTGATTCCTGGATTACACTCTAGTTTAGCTGGTAGTAATCACCAAAAAAGAAAATTGTATAATAGTTTGTCCTTTTATAATAATACAGACAATAAGAAAATAAGAAGTGAAGCAAAGTGTAGTATTAAAATTATTTAGTTTAAGTCTATAGATAGCAAAAGTGATTATAAAATGGAATTAGATAAAAATTTAAAGCTTTCGCAAATGAGAATTGAGATAAGGTGGTGGTTGTAGATCTTCTTCGACTTCTTCATAAGCAGGGGGAACAATGAAATTTAACTGTGGTTTTTGATTTTGTTTTTGTTTTTTAACATCTGGAAAGAATTTATTATAACCATAAGAACCAGTTGCATTGAAAGTACTTTCGTGGCGTTTCTGATGTTGAGCATCATAATATGTTGGTGGAGGCATTTTACCATCTACACTTTCACCTTTTAAAATTTCAACATCTGCTTCTAATACTAATTCCACCTTTGGCTTATGTATGTCTGTTTCTTCGACTAATTTTGCCATCTTTCTGATCATTATGTTGTCTGCCTTTTCTGCTCTTGTATTTAAAAGTGATTTATCAATACTTTGAGATCTGGTTCTCATACTAAATGCACTAATCATATCGGAAGTATCTTGAATTGCGAAATCATCCAATTCTGGTATTTGTTCGACTGCCAATACAACTCTAACTCTATGTGCGACGCTGAAATGACAAATTCTGTTTTCGAGTGTATTTGTAGTTGGAACTAAAATGACCTCTTTTCTTGATTTTAAATCTTTGATGTTATATTTAGTGTGGACTTTTTTAATAAAAGTATCTAATTCCCAACATTGAGTGTCATTATCCAATGTATGATCATAATTATTTTCATAGTTAATTTCTTCTAATAAAATTCTTTCTGTGTGTGCTAAGTTAGCATGGTATCTTTTTGCTTCAGATTCGGTGAATAAATCGGCAACGTGATATTCTGTGATTTGATCTAAAAATATTTTAATAGAATTCAATTTATAACCAAATGCATGAATCGGTAAGATTTTGATATAAAATTTCAAGTAACCACCTATTGCAACCTGTCTATTTGAAACTGCAATTTTATAGTAGATTAAATCTCTCCATCTACCTAAAGAGAGTGCGTCCGAGGCAGTGACCGATTCACCAGGAGCTTCGGTATCACATTGAACGACTTGGATTGGTAATGGGGCTGCGATTTTAATTTGACTTGTTTTGGTTATTGAAGTTGCAACTGGGTTGACAGTTACTGTGATTGAATAAGAAGTTGACCCGAAAACGTTTGACATTGATTCAGGAACATCGTTAGGCAATAAGAATTGGAAAGGATAAGCAAATGATCCTTTAGTGAAGTAATCCGTATCCAAAACTTTATCATTGTGTTTGTATTGCCAAGATCTAGTTTGACTGTAGATTGAAATGTATTTATTTTTAACGAGAGTAGAGCTTGGGTCTGGTGGTGCATCATTTGGGAAGTATTTGATATTTAAAGAACCATTTAATTGTAAATGGATATGGGATATTCTAACTGGTTTCTTTATTTCGATACAGAGATAACCACGCAAAGGAGTGACGTTTGAACCTGAATCATCCTTTCTTAAATAGAGGATTTTGTCTAATAATCTTAGCGATAAGGAGAATTTACTTGTGGTTAAGATAGTGAATTGACTTCCTGCTGGGATATGTTCAATTTCAGTGATTGAACTGTTTGAAGAAACGGATGAAAGGTTTGAGTTTGTGATTGTTAAATTTGAATTCCGAGAAGATGTTGCTTGTAGATTGGGAATAGACTTTTGTTTCCCGAGAATCTGACTTAACATTGGAACTTTGTTATTTGCTAGTTGTTGTGGCGACTGGATTTGATGTTTTGTTAATCGTCAATAGAGAAGAGAAGTGGTAATGAGATAGGAAAGGAACGCTGATGTATTATGAGTATACAACAAGGACGTCTCAATATGATGTTAAAACCGATAAAAAAATGTAGAGAGTGGTTAATGAGTGGTTATTTGCTCTCTATAGTGTAAACAGAAGTAAAATTTTCGCCTATATCGAACGACGGTTGACAGTGGTATCGTAACTGTTTGTGGCTTTAGTCTCGAGTCTCGATAATGTGAGAGACAAAAAATTGGCGGGTGTAGAATGGGATCTTAGGGTGACAGCAAAATCTGCACTGTGCACGACTTTGACAGGTGAAGGGGAATAGCAACAGAAAAGACAATAGGGGGTCAGTCGAGGACCGTTAAGAGAGGCAGAAAGTGACAACCGACCAGTGGAAAGTGGAACATGGATCGACCGAAGCGGTGACCGTAGGGATTACCCGATTGGGAAGTAGTCGAAGAAGCCCCGCCGCTGAAAGAAATGGCCGCATCGGGCAGATAAGCGGAATGGCCTGCCCGATTAGGCAGTCCTGTCCGCCGAGGAAAGGCGACAGCGGCGGCGCCCTCCCCAGTCACGTGACTTGTGCGCCCGTGCACGGAAATGGCAGCAGGAAAGCTCAGCGCTTTTCCGTTTGGCCTGCCCTGAAGGCTGATCTCAGCAACTGCTGGAGATGGCACACTATCCAGGCAGGACAAGACAGGACAAGACACCAGAACAGGTTCCCGTACATACCCCAACACCCGTCAATTGTCCACTGCAGACGCAGAGAACACCGCCGCCCTCCATCCACACAGACCCCCCACACCCACCACACTCCGCAGATGTCCTCCCTCACATCCCTTCAGGGCTCCAGTGGCAAACTTCTCAGAAGAATCCGTATGTACGATGAGATTATTATTACATAATGCACAACAGCCATTCACTCAATGGCGTCCACCTTATTTCATAAGAACAAATACTAACGTTTCCTTATAATTTCCACCATTCAATTCAATTACTTAAGACCGTGCTTGTCGTCCAACTTTAGATGAGCCAAATATTGCACTCAATTTAGAAATCTGTGATTTGGTTAACTCCAAACAGGCTTCATTACCACGTGAAGCATGTATTGCTGTTGTCAAATTGATCAATTCCAGAGATCCTCAAGTTTCAGAATTAGCATTGACATTATTAGATTACCTCGTTAAGAACTGTGGTTATCCTGTCCATTTACAAATCTCCAGAAAAGAATTCTTAAATGAATTAGTCAAAAGATTCCCAGAAAGACCTCCACCAGCATATTCTAGAGTCCAAAGATTGATCTTGGGTACTTTGGCCGAATGGGTCCAAACCCTTTGTAAGACTTCAAGATACAAGGAAGATTTGACTTACATCAAAGACATGTACAGACTTTTAAGAAGTAAGGGTTATGATTTCCCTGCTGTTAAGAGAGAAGATGCAGCTGTTCTTAATCCAAGTGATAACTTGAAGTCAATTGAAGAACTTCAAAGAGAAGAAAGAATCGCACAAAGTGCCAAATTACAAGAATTGATTAGAAGAGGTAGACCTCAAGATTTGAAGGAAGCAAATGATTTAATGAAGATTATGTCTGGTTTCAAAGAAGATGAAGCAATGGAAGAAACAAAGCAAAAGGTTTATGACGATTTAGAAAAGTTGAATAGAAAGATCGACATCTTGGATGAAATGTTAAATAACGCTACCAATGCAGGCCGTCTCGATAAGAATGATGATACTTTACAAGATTTAATATCAACTGTTAAGGTTGCACAACCAAGAGTTCAAAAAATCATCCAAGAAGAAGAAGGTTCTGATGACGTTAATAAGTTATTATCATTAAATGATAAGATCAACTCTTGTCTCATAAAAATCGCTAAGTTACAAGGTAAGGACGTTAGTGACATTCAATTCTCTTCATCAACTACTTCAAAGGCACCAGCAGCTTCA
Source organism: Pichia sp. NRRL Y-27261 (assembly GCA_030569835.1). NCBI lineage: Eukaryota > Fungi > Ascomycota > Pichiomycetes > Pichiales > Pichiaceae > Pichia > Pichia sp. NRRL Y-27261. The sequence continues at coordinate 16,845 of JAJMLU010000453.1, forward strand.
ATGAACTTAATTGATTTCGATGATGATGAACCACAAGCCGGTGGCTCAAATGCAAATACAAATGATGCCATCAATGATCTCTTGGGTGATTTGGGTGGATTGTCATTTGATAAATCAAGTAGTAATAATGGTAATTCACAATTCGGTGTCGGTGCTATAAACCTCTTGGGTAGCCCTGAACCACAATCACCACCAAAGCCACTCTCCAACATGGACATTTTATCTGGTTTTAATAACACATCTCCAGTTAGACCATCTGTGCCATTACATCAACAACAACAAAGCGCATTCCCACTTGCGACTGCAACTCACACAAGCACTCCAAGTCAATTAGATCCTTTTGGTTTCGACTTTGGTTCAATGTCTACTCCTGCTCCAACTCCTGCAAGTGCGCCAACTGTTGTTTTATTTGGTGATGATAGAATTTCTGTTGAATATGTCATCACTCAAAAACAACCAAACTTCGAAGCAACATTCTACATTTCAAACCACACATCAAACCAATTATCAAACATTCAATTGTCATTGGCAGTTACTAAAAGTTTCGAATTGATTTTACAATCACCATCCTCAGTTACACTCGGCTCTTTTGCTAAGAAGGGTATCAAGCAAGACGTTACAGTTAAAAGTAAAACTGGTGAAGGTTTCAATACACTTAAATTCAAGTATAAGTTAACATATTTAAGTAACGGTGCACCAACTGAACATTCTGGTGTTGCTACTGTTTCTTTCTAATTCATTTCGTATAGTACATTATTATAATTTGTGTTTTAAATTGTTTCACCGCCATGACTTTTATCTTTTGCCTTTGTTTTTTTCTGTCCCTCTTTTGTCAAGTTCAATTCCAATTCCCCTTACTCTGTTTACTATTTCAAACACCCCAATCAACTAAATATATCTCCCATTCCCTCTATTTTGTAAAAGTTATATAATATTAACCCAAAACCCTTAACATATTATGTACTTCTAAGTTAGTTAAATTACTACACCTACTAGTGGTTGTTAATTGAAAAAAAATTTAAAATCTTTGTTACATAAATCATTAACTAAAATACACATAAAAGTAGTAAATCGTTATAATCATTGCTTGCCATCATCGTTACCGCCAGTCAGACCAAATAATTCATCAATCTTGCTTAAATCCGCAAAATCTGCATCATTAAGATTCAAATTCAAATCATTAAAATTACCACTATTTGAGTTTGCAACATTATTACCGGCAACATTACCATCAGTACCAGTTGGATAGAAGTTCATCATATTAGAAGCTAATGATGAACCAGGTTGAGGAGAAAATCTCGTTGTCATCGATGAGGTATTCATTCTACCATTTAACTCGGTCTTTTGGATCGCAGGTGAAACACTTTGAGATTGAGCTTGCAATTGAGCTTGAAGTTGTGCTTGAGCTTGAGCCTGGGCTTGAGCTTGTGCTTGCGCTTGTAACTGTGCTTGCATTTGTAGCTGTGCTTGCATTTGAGCTTGAGCTTGGGCTTGTGCTTGGGCTTGGGCTTGAGCTTGTGCCTGTGCCTGTGCTTGAGCTTGAGCTTGAGCTTGCGCTTGAAGTTGAGCCTGTTGTTGAGCTTGAACCTGTGCTTGAACTTGAGCTTGTTGCTGAGCCTGTACTTGCGCCTGTGCTTGAGCTTGTAATTGTAATCTTCTCTGGTGTTCAATTTGTCTTTGACGAATTAGCATCAAATGCTTACGCTGTTGCTCATTAAGCTTGGGATTCTTAATTAGCATATTAAGTTGCTCCAAGGTCAACGAGTTTGCATTCTTCTTACCAGGTGCAGGTGAAGCGGATTGAGCTGGTGATGTGCCTTGACTTAATGGTTGCTGTTGTTGTTGCATAGCGACGCCGTTGGATGACCCATTATTAGCAGCCATAGCAGCTTGTTGTTTCTCATATTGAAGTTGTTTGTTCTGCTGAAGCTTTGAAATATATGAACTTGCCAGTTTGGTAACTTGACTCTTTTCCAAATTTGGATTTTGCATTTGAATTTGATTAACAATTGCAGAAATTTGAGCATGCGATAATGTAAACTTTGGCTTCACAGGTTTCTTGATTCCATTTTGAGACATTGCCATTTTACCTGAAGGAGATGGAGAAGGTGATAGACTAGATCCACTCTTAGCGATTTGTAAGACTTGTTCTGGTGTTGGAACAGGAGAAGCTTGAGAATTTGGTCTGATATTTGCAAGATGATTTTGTGGAGATGGTGCCATACCTTGTGGGAATGAATTGCCTTGAGGGAGTCTTTGAGCTTGGGCCATTTGAGGAAGAGATGCATTAGAAGATGATGATACGGGAGATTGATAGTTAGAAGCATTTTGTTGGAGTTGTGCTTGTAATTGCGATTGTTGCTGTTGCTGTTGTTGAAGTTGTGCTTGTAACTGTTGTTGAGATTGAGCTTGTTGAATTTGAGCAGGAGTTGGTTGAGATTGGGGTTGCTGTTGTTGTTGCGCCTGCAATTGTTGCTGTTGCAACGACTTTTGATGTTGAGCCAATTGACGTTGCTTTTGGATTTGCAAAAACTTTTGAACTTGTTCCGGAGTAAACTGAGTACCGTTTGGAGTTGTTGGACGTGGAGAATTTGCAGCAATTGGAGCACCTTGACTGTTGACTCTTTGTTGTAATGCAGCTTGTTGTGCTGTTGATAAAGCATTGACAGATTTAGGATCAAACCTCTTAGCAGCATCGGCAGGAACGGGACGGTTGTTAGCTTGACCTCTGATTCTTTGATATGCAACGTTCCTACTTTGTTGAGCATAAGTCTCTTGTAAAGCTCTATCTCTATCATTTTTCAATTTAGAAAGCTCCTCTGGAGATGGAGTATCATTCTTCTTGATATCAGGATTTGCCTTACGTGGTTGAGAAATAGGTTTTTGTTGAGATTCACGCTTCTTCATCAATTTTCTCATAGCATCAAACATCGATGCCCATCTTAATCTTCTGTTACCCCTTTGAATAGAATCAATGCCAACACCGAGCGGTGAGATTCTTCTCTTAGTGGTAGCTTGAACTTGATGAGCAGATTCTAACCATTCCTTCGCAGCTTGAGCGTGCATACCTCTCATATCAGTGAATTGGAACTTATCATTCAATTGAATATATCTTTCGAAACATTGCCATGGAGTTCTTCTTTCAATGTTGGAAGTATAACTTCTGGTTGGTTTAGCAGATAAATGAGCAGAAATAACATCCCAGTTAAATGAAAACTCGGAAACATACTTAATCAAATACTTATCATCTTGAGGTAACCAAATAGTTGGGATTCTAATATTTAATTGTTGAATTGGAGGAGGCTTTGGAGGCTTAAGAATGTTAATTCTTCTGTATGGGCCGAACAAACCATTTTGACATCTAAAAGATCTCTTCTCATTATCATCGATCTTTCTAAATAAGATCTTTTCATATTCTGGTTCTTCGTCTAATGGAGGTAACATTTCAGAAACATGTCCATATAATTCCTTTTCAATTAAATGATCTCTTTCCTTTTCATTGAATGGAACATAAAATGATAAGTTGTTGATAACTGCCTTTTCCGTAATTGAGAAATCATTGTAGTTAGCATAAACATTAAACGGAGTATATCTTTCAGCAAGGACTTGTTCATATTCAGGGTATGTAAATGTAGGGATCTTTGAATCAACTTCACCTGCCTTTACATCGACATTCGTATTAGCTTCTTCATCTGCTGTAGATATAACATCAGCATCTGCTGGAACAGATTCTTCTTTGGTTTCAATTACATCATCGATCTTTTCATCAACCTGAACTTCAGGATCAACATCCATTTTATCGTCCTCGGATTTTTCTTCTTCCTTCTTTTCATCCTCAATTTTTTCCTCTTCCTTGTCTTCCTTGTCTTCCTTATCTTCCTTATCATCAGAAGCTTCTTTACCTTCATCACCTTCAGTAGAAACAACAGCTTCATTATCAATATTATCAGTATTCTCAGATTCGACCTTAGCTCCATCCTTAGACTCTTCAACGGCATTTTCATCTGGTAAATGAACAACTGGAGCTCTCTTTATACAACAAACTTCACCATAAGTCCAATAATCTTGAACAGCTTGAGCAAGATAAACACATTGCGCCATCTTATAACGTCTAGCTTCTTTGAAGTCGGTTGCTAACCACTTAGATTCAGAAAGTAAACTATCCCAGTGGGTCTTCTTACCAAATTTTAAAAATGGATCAACAATCTTTCTTGGTTGTCTTAAAGACCAACTATTCTTTCTCTTCAACTCCTCGATACGAGAATGTAAAACTGCAACCTTACCTTCAACTAAAGAAGTTTCAAAAGCATCAGTAGTTAATGTCTTATGAGCACGTAATAAAAGCTTTTGCAATTGAAGTGTTTGTTGGTGATAATATAATTCAGTCAATGAACGAGCTTCAGCAACTTTGTGTGGCTTTCTTTCTGGCATCAATGCAATCATCAATTTCTTGATATCAACATCCTTATATTCAAGATCACGATTAGAATGTTCATCAGCACGTTTTGGTGGATATTCCGTAGCGTACTTGGAGATCATAGATAATAACGTCACTTCATTTGGATCAACATACGTTTCATAAGGAACACTTGGCATTTGTGGTTCAAGTGGAACTTCTGGAATTTGCTCTTGTTCCGGTTGTTCTTGTTGCTGTTCTGGTTGATCTTGTTGTGGTACTTCAGCTGGTTTTTGTTTTTCATTTGATTCAACTTCTGGTTCAACTGCATCAATTTCAGACTTATCTTGTTCTGTATCCTTATTTTCGTTGGTATCGTCAACTTCTATCTTATCAGCGTCATTTTCAGTAGTGGATTCAGGTTGGGGTTGTTCTTGTTCTCCAATAGATGGTTCAGCAGCATTCTCTGTGATGGCATCAGTTGGTTTTTCACTAACTTCTTCAACGGCGGATGTTGGTTCTTCAACTTCAGTGGTGGCTGGTTCCTCAGTTGCGTTTTCGGGTATTTTCGTTTCTTCTATCACTTGATCTGCTTCCTTAGTATCAAGTTCCTTTGTAGGTTGTTCTTCTGGTTGTGGAGATTTAGAATCAGAGTCTTTGATGGTTGGCGTAGTTGTTTCATTATTAGTCGATGGGGCATTAGCATTTTTGATTTCTGGTTGAGGAGTGGTGTCATTATCCTTTGGTGATTCATCTAGTGTTATCGCAGCTGTGGTTGTAGGTATTGGAGATGGAGATTGTTGTGGGATTGCCAATGGAGATGGAGATTTCGACTTTGCGCTAATCTTAATGTTCTTCAAGTTTGTACTAGATGACGAAGGTGTTAACTTCTCTGAATCATCAGCGGTCGATACTAGTTGTGAAGGTGGAGGTGACAAACTTTTGGCTCTTATAGGATTCACATCAGAAGCTTTTATAGAACTGTCAACTTTTTGGATTTTCTTAGGTGGTTCAACAGACTGGCTGTTTGATCTGGAAGATGTGGCTGGTGAAGACTTTCGTTGGTTTGCATCATGTTGCTGTGAGCTAGTGCTTGTATTGCTATGCTGCTGTTGTTGTGGAGATAATGATTTTCTGAAAATCTTTTCCTTTGAGAGGAAGGATATGTCGAATATATGACCATTTTCAAGATCATTCTTTTCAAGGAATGCCATCAACTTATCTTCAATATGTTGGACGTGGTCACCTGATATTGGCACAAATGGTAATCTTGCAACACAATATAATTCAGACAGTTTACGTTTTCTATCTTTAATAATCTGTGAACATTCTTGTTTCCTCTTTTCAATCGATTCTAATCGTATTCTGTCCATTGAGTAAGAATGTGAATTTTGGGTATTGGAAGAAACGGCAACAGAACCATCTTTCGATCCAGCTGAAGGGTTGGCAGATGTAGAAGACGCACCTGCTGCAGAGGATAGCGGTGTATTCGTGGATGTTGGGGGCATATTATGTGTGACTCTATGACCTTTTAGTGATTCTCTAAGATGTGGTATATGGACCTTTATACTGTGGTAAAACGGGGGCTGTCCAGCAGAAGAAGTGTGTGGTGAAATGTGGAGCTCTCAGCTGTCCCTGTATGTGCGGTCCTTGAGGATGTGTAGGAGCCCTTGCTAGTCACTAGAGGGTGTGTGTGTGTCCTCTGGAGGGGGGCTTGAAAGTGTTCTTCTCTGTCGTTGTTGTTGTCTTCTGTCTATGCAGTGCAGTGTTGAAAGTAAAAGCTGAGAATTTTGTCGCTGAGCTTCAGGGCCGCCTGCCATTTTGTGTGATTACGTAATCTGCCGGGCACTACAGGGACGTCTCTTACCGGGGTTGTTTCCTATACATTTGCTATATTTATGGGTATTACGTGGTTCTACATGGGTATGTGTGAATGTGGGTGTTGTCTACTTGTTGAGGACAACGAGACACTGGCGCTTCAAGTGTCTGGCACGGGTGTATTTGGTGATGGAGTCGCAGTGTTGGCCGTGTGTCCACTGGTTATCGTAGTATGTCCATCCGTTCTGCTCGACGATCCACTTCTTGTCAACCCATACCCACTTGCTATGAGGGTAGTTCTTCAATTTGGGAAACTGGAAGTCGTCTAAGTCGTTGTATGAGTGCTTCAGGTCCATCGTGCAGTATGGAGATCGTTCGAGGAAGAACATTTTCTTGCACCATCCTAAACCTACCCATCTTCTTTCATTTTCCAGTAGCTGGAACTCTATAACTTTGGTACTCTGGTCGATGGAATTCTTAGTATTCAGATTGAGTAATGCAACTTCCATTTCATTATCGACGATGGGGTGGCTTTCATTAGTAAAAAATGTCAAAATCTGCTTGACGATCTTCATTCTGAATAATAGTCGTCGAAGTGCAATAAACCATGTTGAATAATATATTAGGAGGTAAATGCTCACACTTATGAGCCATGTTTTCTGCGAGATGTAGTTTTTCATCAAATAAACGTAGAATGGTGTCAATAGACTCAAATTGATGAGTAACGGTTTGTAATCTTTTGATTTGGAGTCCAAATTGAGCATGAATGCAGACCTCATTGTGAAATTGTCTAGTGTGTCAATGATTTCATCTAGTGTTAGAGGCAGTCTTCCTCTATTTGTGGCGTACATCGTGTCGATAAAACTCGTCTTGATAAACCATGTGAAACAGCAGTACACGAGTACAGTCAATACGGGCAACGCTATTATGATGTAGTTGTTCCAGTGGAGAATTGAAAGCACGTAAATGGAAATTAGGACAAAGTTTCTGTAGTATGACTCCGACGTCCATGTGATGAAGGAGAGGACTCTATTCGCTGCGATCAGAAGTGGGTATATCGAATGCAGGGCAGAGATCACCTCTGGTGGAGTCTCTTGGAGTGACGCTGGTGGATGCTCGTTGATTGGGGGCACGAATTCAGCGTGGACCGTCTTGTTAGACATTATAGGACGGCTTGCAGTAGTGTGTTTTCCTGTCTCTCTTCTGTTGACTGTGTGTGCCTGTGGAGAAAGGCCTGGATAGAAGAAAGAAGGGAACACTGGTGTCTGGTGTCGTCCTTGTGACTGTGGGGGGTTGCCTTATCCGGAAGGCCCATGCTGGTGCTGACGTAAGCGGCCCCGGAACGGCCACACAAAATTTCAAAGTGAAGGCGTTTGCCTTCAAGGAGACATCTCCCTCTTCCTTCTTCTGCTCTGGAGGCCGTACAAGTACCAGCACACATTCTCCCACAACCCGCCATGTCAGCTGAAGAAGCCAAGAAACAGGAGTCCCTCCCAGAACAACAGAAACAAGACGAGTTCATCAAGAAGCTCGAAGAAGACGACGAATTCGAAGACTTCCCAGAAGACGACTGGGAAGAGCCACAAAGCACACAGGCCGGACACGAAACACACCTCTGGGAAGAAAGCTGGGAAGACCACGACGACTACAAGGACCACTTCATCCAAAGACTACGGTATGTACACTCCCAATTGCCGAATGCGACGACGATAACGACACATCAGTGAACCGCCAGACACGAACCAAATACTAACATTCTCCTCCTCCACTCCACGCTCCACTCCTGCAGTTCTGAATTGCAATCCTCCTCCAAGGGCTCTGCCTGATAGATAGCTCTCTATAGCTCCTGTGTATTATAGTAATCATCTGATATCATTGCCGTAAAGTGTAGCCCGTAACCGTCCATTATAGTTAAAGAGTGTTCTCCCAGATCAGCCGGTGCAGGGATGTTTGCTCTGCTAATCCTGCAAAATCCCACTCACAGGGCCAAGGGCGTCGCTCAGCGCTCAGCTCTGGACACACTCAACTCAGCTCAGTGGCAAATGGCAACTGCTCGTGTCTGGTCCCTCTGCCACCACAGCTTTCCCCCCTCCAACACCCCAATCAGGATCCAGCCACCACAGACACACCACAATGGCCACCTTAGAAGACTTGGAAAACAACCAGGAGTTGCAGATCGACCAGGAAATCCTCAATTCCTCCACCGCAGACATCAAGAATAGAACAAAGCTATTGGATAATGAAATCAAGATATTCAGATCGGAATTCCTCAGATTGCAACACGACAAGACCGTGAGTTTACAGAAGATCAAGGACAATAAAGAAAAAATCAAAAACAACAAACATTTACCTTACCTTGTGGGTAATGTTGTCGAATTGTTAGATATAGACGCCGAAGAAAATGCAACTAACGAAGGTGCAAACATTGATTTGGACTCAACAAGAGTGGGAAAATCAGCTGTCATAAAAACATCAACCAGACAAACAGTATTCTTGCCATTGATTGGTTTAGTGGAACCAGAAAAGTTAAAACCAGGAGATTTGATCGGTGTGAATAAAGATTCTTATCTTATATTAGACACTTTACCAGCGGAATATGATTCCAGAGTCAAGGCCATGGAAGTCGATGAAAAACCAACAGAATCATACGCAGATATAGGTGGGTTGGACAAACAAGTTGAAGAATTGGTTGAAGCGGTCGTCTTACCAATGCAACAAGCTGAAAAATTCAAAAACTTGGGTATCAAACCGCCAAAGGGTGCACTTATGTATGGACCACCAGGTACTGGTAAGACCCTTTTAGCAAGAGCTTGTGCTGCTCAATCTAATGCAACCTTCTTAAAGTTGGCTGCTCCTCAATTAGTTCAAATGTTCATTGGTGATGGTGCTAAATTGGTTCGTGATGCTTTCGAATTGGCAAAGGAAAAGGCACCAACTATCATCTTCATTGATGAATTGGATGCAATCGGTACTAAGAGATTCGACTCAGACAAATCAGGTGATAGAGAAGTGCAGAGAACCATGTTGGAATTGTTGAACCAATTGGATGGTTTCGGATCGGATGATAGAGTTAAGGTTTTAGCAGCAACTAATAGAGTTGATGTTTTAGATCCTGCTTTATTAAGATCTGGTAGATTAGATAGAAAGATTGAATTCCCATTACCTTCAGAAGAATCTCGATCACAAATTTTACAAATCCATGCAAGAAAGATGACTGTCGATCCAAGTGTGAACTGGAAAGAATTGGCTAGATCAACTGATGAATTTAATGGTGCTCAATTAAAGGCAGTTACAGTCGAAGCTGGTATGATCGCCTTAAGAAATGGACAGTCTGTCGTCAAACATGAAGACTTTGTCGAAGGTATCGGTGAAGTCCAAGCAAGAAAAACTAAATCCGTCTCTTTCTACGCTTGAATATGGTTTATCTTTGGGATTAACTTTGCTCTACAGCTTTCGTTCTAGATTTTTATCTTTTATAAAATAGAATGTGTCCATGACTTTGCATTCGTGTATAAAACTTAACTCATAATAATATTAACATTCGTAATTTACAATTTCTATAAACGTTACAAAACGACTTTTATGAATACAAATAAATGTTACCATCGAAACCTGCCATAGATACTAAACTCGTTTCTAATGGATGCATATCAACACATGAAATGACTTTATCGGAGATTTTGATCTTACGAACAACCTTACTGCTTTTCCAATCCCAGAAATAACAGAAACCATTAGAATCTCCACTGAATAAAGTCTTACCATCTGGCGAAAATCCCATACCAATTGCGTATGCTGCATTATTATGCCCGGAGAATGTCTTTTGGTTGTTCTTTTTGAATTTATCACTCTGTTTAGAACTGTAGACTAAAATTTGGTTATCCATACTTTGACCAACAAAATAAGATGCTGTTGGGTGTTTCTTAACAATAGGCATGGCTTGCTGTTTAGGATCTTGGATATATTTGATTGGCATATTGATTCTTAAATCCCAAATCTTAAGTGTTCTATCGTCAGATGCAGTAATGAATTGAGTATCATTAATAAATTCTATCCACGTAATTGGATTTTGATGATGTTCATAGGTTTGAATGGTTTCACCGCTTCTAGTGTCATAATGGTTCACTTTAGCTGATTGTAACGCAACCATAATTTCATCAGTCTTTGTGGGCACAAATCTTGCCATATTTGGGTTGGAATTCAATTTCGTTTTGAAGGTAACTTCACCGGTTTCTGTATCCCACGTCTTCACTATGGTATCATACGAGCACGACACAAATTGATGACCATCATCATCAAAGGTACAATGCTTGACTGCTCTTGTGTGGCTGTGGTAGTCTCTGATTAACGTTTTCGGTTTGGTGGTAGACCAGAGTTTAACCATGCAATCATTACCTGAAGAAAGGAGCATATGACCAGAATTTGGAAAGAATTCGAGCGATGTGACTGCGGATTCATGTGCTTTATATGAAGTCAATAACTTCTTCGGAACAAAATATTCCTTTTGACCTACTATAGTAGTGGCAAATCGTACTTGATAACCTTTAGGCAAATCGTAAATACTGTAATTTTTAGATTTGTTTCCGTAGTATGTAGATGTTTCTTTAAATTCATTGTCTGTAATAGCATATTCCTGTGTAATTTTTTCATTAGTTAACTCTTCTTCGTCGTTATCTTCTGTAGATGATGAATCTGAACTTCTCCATGAGCCTTTATAACCATTGAAGTTAGCATCAAAATCAGATGGATCGCCTTTCTTGGACTTCTGACTCTTCAATTCTTTGGCCTTCGCTTTAGTAGCCTTCTTGGACTCATAGATTTTTCTCTTTTTAGATTCTGATATACCTTCATTTCCAATTACGAAGTCTTTATGTATTCGTTTGTTCCTTTCGAATTGTAATGGATCTATTATTTCTTGTTGAACTGTTCCGGAGACTGTTTTTGTCGTCTTGTTGGATGCAGATTGTGGTAAAGAATGCAAAACAACATCTGTTATGTTCTTCTCTGACTCGTTTCCGTTATCTGAATCCGAACTATATCCTGTGACTAAACTCATTGGGTGGTATGGGGTCTGATATACGCAAAAGAAGAGATGTGCATTATCAACACAATACAGTGGAAAACATAGTCCTTACAAAAATCGAATTTTGTTAGCAGAGCGTGCGGCTCGATCTTTTTTTATTGCTGATTTTTTTCAAGTTTGGAATTTGTGGGCTTTTTGTGCATTCCTTTCCTCTGCTAGTTTCAGAATGTGTTCGCAATACAACCCCTCACATATATCCAACAATGGCTAAACGTACTAAGGAACAAGCTGAAGCAGAAGAATACGACGATTCCGATATCGATGTTTCCTCCACTGACGATGAAGAACTTCAAGAAGACCAAGAATCCATCGAAGAAGGAGATGACATGATCAACATTGATTTCGATTTTTACAACCTCAACCCAACTGTTGATTTCCATGCCACAAAGAACTTTCTTAGACAACTTTTCCAAGACGATGCTGTCATTTTCCCATTATCTGAACTTACCGATCTTATTCTTGAAGAAGGACATGTCGGTACTACCATTAAGGCAGATGGTACTGAAAGTGATCCATTCTCTATGATTTCAGTTTTAAATATCACCGATAACTTAAAGACTAATGGTATCCAAGCTTTAACTAAATATTACATTGAAAAAACCACCAAGAACACCCAATTCAATGTCATCTTAAGACAACTTTTCTCTCCTTCATCTAAACACAGAGTTGGTTTAATCTTCTCTGAAAGACTAGTCAACATGCCTGTTGAAACCGTTCCACCAATGTACAACATGTTACTTGAAGAAATGGAAAAGTCTGAAGCTCGTGAAAAGGAATACAATTTTGATTACTTCCTCATACCATCCAGAGTTGCAAAGCTTGTTGCATCTGTCGTTGACAAGGAACTTGAAGATGAAGATGAAACTTCCGCCCGTAAAAAGAAGAAGAAGGGTGGTGACTTACCTGCTGAATTTGATTACATCCATTATGAAGACGAACAGCTTGAAAAGAATGCACTCCACCATGGATACTTTGACTACACCAACAAGAACGTCGAAGCTGATGCAAGAAGAGTTTTCAATGACTACGGTATCGAACCTAAATTGAACCTCATGCTCATCAACAAGAACTCTCTCGTCAAGGCCGTCGCCCAGATGGCAGAAGCTTACCCATACGAAGCATAGAGAAGTTCCCTTCTCTCTGTATAATGAATGTCTGTACTTTGTATAATAAAACCCCTCCCGATTTCTCCATTTCCATTACCGCATCGGGCAACTTATGGCGCTCGAAATTCAATAAATTCATGTTGCAAACGCCCGCGTGTTCTTTTTCGCATTTTCCATTTTTTTCTCTTTTCATTCCACGATTTTTTTTCACACAAAAATTTTAGTGCTTGATTCGGGTGAATCAGTAAAGGAGTCGGTTATTTTGCTAGCATTTCGAACACGTTTTCCTGGTTTTCCCCTCGAGCCAAGCACAACCAGCACTTCTACACTAGTTATCCACGATGAAACACACTGTTGTGGATATTTCTCCAAAGTGTATCACTGGATTGGAGTTCGGTGCTCTGTCTGATGCAGAAATCGTTGGCCAATCTGAAGTTGAAGTTTTCACCAGAAACCTGTATGATTTAGAACATGGTAGAAGACCTGTCGATCATGGTGCTTTAGATACCCATATGGGTGTCTCTGCAAATACAGGAGAATGTCAAACTTGTCATGGAAATTTAGCAACTTGCCATGGTCATTTTGGTCATATTAAATTAGCATTACCTGTTTTCCATGTTGGTTATTTCAAAGCAACCATTCAAGTCTTACAAACCATTTGTAAATCATGTTCTGCAGTTTTATTAGAAGATGCAATCAAGGAAAAGTTCTTAAATGATTTGAAGCGTCCAGGCTTAGATAACTTGAGAAGAATGAAAATACTGAAGAAGATTTTAGATCAAGCAAAGAAACAAAGAAGATGTTTAAAATGTGGTTCCATTAACGGTGTTGTCAAAAAGGCAGCTGCCGGTGGTGGCCCAGCAGCATTGAAAATCATCCATGATACTTTCAGATGGATCGGAAAGAAAGGTGCCCTAGAAAAGGAAGAATGGGATGATGATTTCGATAGATTATTCGATGATAATCCAGATCTTGAAAAATTCGCCAAGAGATGTTTTGATGATTTAAATCCATTGAAAGTTTTAAACTTATTCAAGCAAATTGAACCTGCAGATTGTGAACTATTGGGTATGGATCCATCTAGAGGTGGTAGACCAGAAATGTACATTTGGCGATATTTGCCAGCACCACCAGTCTGTATCAGACCTTCTGTCATTATGGCTGATGCGTCCAATGAAGATGATTTAACCGTCAAATTAACAGAAATTGTTTGGACTTCTTCCATGATTAGAGCAGGTATCCAAAAGGGTATTTCCATTAATTCTCTGATGGAACAATGGGATTATTTACAATTAGCTGTTGGTGTTTATATCAATTCCGATATTGCAACTCCTTCTATGATGCAAAATGGTGGTACCAAGGCCGCAAAGCCAATTAGAGGTTTCTGTCAAAGATTAAAGGGTAAGCAAGGTAGATTCAGAGGTAATTTGTCCGGTAAGAGAGTTGATTTCTCCGGTAGAACTGTTATTTCACCTGATCCAAACTTAAGAATTGACGAAGTTGCAGTTCCTGAATTGGTCGCTAAAGTCTTAACATATCCAGAAAGAGTCACTAGATACAACAAAAAGAAGTTACAAAACTTGATCATCAATGGTCCAGATAAGCATCCTGGTGCAAACTATTTACAAAAGAAAGATGAAGAATTAAAGAGAAATTTAAGATATGGTGATCGTCATAAATTAGCAAAGAACCTTAACATTGGTGATGTCGTCGAAAGACATATTGAAGATGGTGATATCGTTTTATTCAATAGACAACCTTCTTTACATAGATTATCCATTTTATCACATTTTGCGAAGATTAGACCTTGGAGAACCTTCAGATTGAACGAATGTGTCTGTACACCATATAATGCCGATTTCGATGGTGATGAAATGAATTTACATGTTCCACAAACAGAAGAAGCAAGAGCTGAAGCTATGAATTTGATGGGTGTTAAGAACAACTTGTTAACACCAAAGTCTGGTGAACCAATTATTGCAGCAACACAAGATTTCATTACTGGTTCTTATTTGATTTCAAAGAAGGATTCTTTCTTTGATAAGGCCACTCTTACTCAAATGCTTGCATCTATGTCTGATGGATTAACCGAATTCGATTTACCACCTCCAGCAATTTTCAAGCCTGTCTATTTATGGACAGGTAAACAAATTTTCTCTTTGTTAATCAAGCCAAACAAAGATTCCAAGGTTTTGATCAATTTAGATGCTAAATGTAAGACATTTGTTCCACCATCAAAGGGTTTCCCAAATGAAATGTCACCAAACGATGGTTTTGTCATTGTTAGAAATTCCCAAATTTTAGCCGGTGTCATGGATAAATCCTTATTGGGTGATGGTAAGAAGCATTCTGTTTTCTATACTATCTTGAGAGATTATGGACCAGTCGAAGCCGCTACTGCTATGAATAGAATGGCCAAGATGTGCGCAAGATTCATGGGTAATAGAGGTTTCTCGATTGGTATCAATGATGTTACACCAAAGGATGATTTGAAGGAAAAGAAGGAACAATTAGTCGAAATTGCATATGCTAAATGTGATGAATTGATTGAATTATACAAGACTGGTAAATTAGAAACCCAACCGGGTTGTGATGAAGAACAAACATTAGAAGCAAAGATTGGTGGTTTGTTATCCAAGGTTAGAGAAGAAGTCGGTGAAGTTTGTATTAGAGAATTAGAAAGATCCAATGCACCATTGATCATGGCAACTTGTGGTTCTAAGGGTTCTACATTGAATGTTTCTCAAATGGTGGCGGTTGTCGGTCAACAAATTATTTCTGGTAACAGAGTCCCAGATGGTTTCCAAGATAGATCTTTACCACATTTCTTGAAGAATTCTAAAACTCCACAATCTAAGGGTTTCGTTAGAAATTCTTTCTTCTCTGGTTTGAATCCACCTGAATTCTTATTCCATGCTATTTCTGGTAGAGAAGGTTTAGTCGATACTGCCGTTAAGACTGCAGAAACTGGTTATATGTCCCGTAGATTGATGAAATCTTTAGAAGATTTCAGTGCAAGTTATGATGATACAGTTAGAAATTCCAGTAATGGTGTTGTTCAATTCATTTATGGTGGTGATGGTTTAGATCCATTAGATATGGAAGGTGATGGTGTTCCTGTTAATTTCAACAGAACTTGGACTCATTCTTACTTTATTACATTAGATCATAGTGATACTCCATTACCACCTTATAAAGTTAGAAATGTTGTTGCATCTATTTTACATCCATTAAAGGATGCTTTAATTAGAGTTGATAATGTTGGTAAGGTTGTTTCTGAAGAAGATTTTGATAAGATTGAATATGTTGATATTTATGATGCAGAAAGAGATTTCTATGATTCTGTTTCTAATTTCATTGAAGGTAAATTGAAATTATTGGTTGAATATAGATTAGCAAGAGGTCTTCCTGAACTTAATGAAGAACCAGATATGGAAATTGATTATGATAGTAAAAAGGAAACATCTGTTAACCAAGTGTTACAAATTACAGAAAATATGATTAGAAATTTCTTAGACTTATGTTGTACTAAATATAGAAGGGCTAGAGTTGAACCTGGTACAGCTGTTGGTGCGATTGGTGCACATTCTATTGGTGAGCCTGGTACACAAATGACTTTGAAGACTTTCCACTTTGCGGGTGTTGCTTCCATGAATGTTACTTTGGGTGTTCCTCGTATTAAGGAAATTATTAATGCTTCTAAGGTTATTTCTACTCCGATTATTAATGCAGTTCTAGTCAATGATAGAGATGAAAGAGCTGCTAGAGTTGTCAAGGGTAGAGTTGAAAAGACATTACTTGAAGATGTTGCATGTTATATCGAAGATGTCTATAAGGAAAGTCAAGCATTCTTACAAGTTAAGATTGATCTTAAGACCATTGATAAATTACAATTAGAATTGAATATTGATCAAATTGCAGATGCAATCATCTTATCCAAATTAAAGATTTCAAGAGGTGATGTTTCGATCATTGGTAAGAATAAGATTCAAGTTTTAGTTAATGATATAGTTGGAGATTTCAAACCAACAGGTAGATCTACTTCATCAAAGGAAATTGCATTATTAGCACATAAAGATCCTGATGAAAGGGATAGACTGGAAAGAAATGCACTTTTCTTCAAGATGCAACAATTGAAACGTATGTTAACTAAGGTTGTTGTTAAAGGTTTACCAGAAATTTCTAGAGCTGTTATTAATGTTAAAGATGATGATACTAAGGGTTTATTGATTGAAGGTTATGGTTTAAAGAATGTTATGGCAACAGATGGTGTTATTGCATCCAAGACTAGAACTAACCATGTCTTAGAAATCTTCCAAGTTTTAGGTATCGAAGCTGCTAGATCGAGTATTATTAATGAAATTGATTATACTATGGGTTCGCATGGTATGGCTGTTGATCATCGTCATATTCAATTATTAGGTGATGTCATGACATTCAAGGGTGAAGTTTTAGGTATTACCAGATTCGGTTTGGCCAAGATGAGAGATTCTGTTTTACAATTGGCATCTTTCGAAAAGACCACCGATCATTTATTCGATGCTGCATTCTATATGAAGACTGATAAGGTTGAAGGTGTCTCTGAAAGAATCATTTTAGGTCAAACTATGGGTATTGGTACTGGTGCTTTCAAGCTTGCTGCTAAGGAAAACGGCCCTGTTAAAGAATTGAAGACAAAGGAAACTTTATTCGATAGTTTATGTAAGGGTATCGTTCCACAATCATTTCAAATCACTGCATAATCATCTTCATTGATTAACTTCTGTTTATAATATTATTAGTTCTCTTTCTAAAAACAACGTGTATATTAAATAAAATTAAAAGTTTTTACGTTTTAAACTACAATTACAATTGAATATTGTTATGAAAATTTCGTTAAAAAGGATAAATATCGTGGGGTTATAGACAAATAAAAAAAAATGAACCAAAAAGTAATGTGTAAAAGCACTTCAAATGAATTAGATAAAACATAGTAAAAATAAAATAATGAAATAAAGGTTAACCAAATGCAATAAAATGAAAGCGAACAAATTGTAAAACAAAAATAATAAAAATAATGACCCTAATTGTTAATGAGTGCTTTATCGATAGTTAAAATAGCACCATTTTCTAAGATTTCAATGTCAGTAATATTTGACCATTCATCGTTATCCTTAGATCTAACTCTGAAAGATTCACCTGAGTTTTCTAAAACAAGAGTTTTACCATTGATTGTGATGAATTCGGCGGCATTGGAAGTACCGGAAATGTTGAAGTTTTCAGTTTCAGCAGCGTGTGTTTCGACAAAGTTTAAAACATTACGTTGGATGAGTTCATCTTCTTCCTTTTCATTCTTTGCAGTACTGACATTTTCTGGGAATTGCCATGGTTTCTTAGATAATTCTGTGAATGCAGTATTAGTTGGAGCAAAGATTAAAATTTGCTTCTTTGGAGAGTTGGTGTTTGTAGTTTTGATGGTTTCACACTTACGGTATAATTCTGGAGCATCACGTAAGTATTTTGCAAAGAAACCTAAATCTTCTCTTTGGACTAAAGCAGTTGCGATATCACCCTTAACTGGTTCGAGTAATTCGGCGTGTTCTTTATTTTCAACTTCTTGACCTAAGAATTTATCTGGAACAACGAATTTATCCTTTGCTTCAACAATTGGATCGAGCATCTTTTCCTTGAAAGTAGTTAAAGTCTTAGAAATGGAATCACCGAAATTTAACTTCTTCTTTTTGTTGTGACAACCCTTCTTATCGTGTTTTAATTTGATCTTCATGTTTGTCTCATCGACTTTTTCAACACTGTCAGCGGTATATTCATCATCACCAATGATGTAACCTAAAGTCAGAGGATCTTGTAATGCAGAGTAGTATTGTTCATTGTTTGGAACGGCTATTGAAAGTTCGACGACATTGCCAACGTCTCTCTTAACCAAATCTGAATCATCAATAATGAAATTTAAATTAACGATATTCTTTGCATCTCTCTTTTTCAAACTTGAATCTTTTAACTCTCCATTTTCATCGATGATGAAGTTGATATTGAAGACGTTTTTGCCGTCTCTCTTCATAAGGCTTGCATCGTCGATGACAAGGTCGATGTTGAAGAGGTTCTTACCGTCTCTTTTGGAGAGGGTAGAGTCGTCAATAATAAGTTGAGCATTGAAAACATTCTTTGCGTCTCTCTTTTCAAGGCCATCATAGATCAGGTTTAAGTCAACGACATTCTTTGCTTCTCTCTTGTTGATGCCATCGTAAATCAGGTTCAAGTCGACGACGTTTTTGGCTTCTCTTTTACCTAATTCGAATTCATGTTGTTCCATTTGTAAATTGACTTGTTGAATTTGGTCATCGTCAAAGTTCAAGTCAACGATGTTCTTGGCAAGGGTGGAACCTGCACAGAAAAGAAGGATGGCGGATAGTGTAGTTGTGGATAACTTCATGTGTCTCTGGGGGTGTGCCTGTGGGAATGGAGTGAATGGAGGAAGAAAGAGACACACGATACAAACAATGCAAAAGCCTCCAATTGGTCAGGCCTTTAAAACATGCTGGTTCCAGAGAGCAAAAAAACATGAAATTTGCCCCTTTTTCTCCCAGAAATCGACGCAAAACCGACGCGGCTTACGTCAGCAGTCGGGGACTTTTTTTCACGTCGCATGAAATTTCAACTTTTTTTTTATCACACTGAAAAAAAATTTTAAGAATTTCTTCATGTTAAGGAGGTTTATCGTTTATCTATCTGATTGATCTGCGTATAAGACAAGCATTGCATCGCCCACACACAGTCTAGCTTCGATTTCCATACAAGAATGCCATCCAAGAACTCCATTAACAAGCCAAAGGATAACCTCATACGTCAAAGAAAGTCGCATATGGCCAGTAAGAGACGTCAAAGACGTGCCAATGTTTCAGTTACTGTTATCAAGACATCTCAAGGTACTACAGCACTTGTTCCAACGACCAGTAGTAGAGGAGGGGTTGTTGCCAATACTGTTATATCGAACAAGAAGGCCAAGAAGATGGAAAGAAACTTAAAATACGCTGAAATGAGACGTAATAGTGGTAAGAAGACTAATGGAGATGTTGATATGAATGATGCCAGTATTGAAAATAGCAAAGGTCCAAAGGAAAGTGCTGTCAGAAAGGCGCTTTGGACTATTGTTGATGGTGCTAAGGTCAGTGGATTATCATTAGCTGTTGCTAGTGGTGAAGGTACTACACTTGGTGGTCCATCATTCTAAATTGGTAGAATAGAAGGAGATATACATAGGTTTTTAACTTCTATATAAGTAATAAAATATCCGATTATCGACGCAAAGATGTTATTGTAGTATAGGTGGTGAGTATGGATAGTTAGTGATTTGGGAAATTGTGAAGTAATTTAGGATATGGTGTGGAGTGTAGCATGTTGAATAGGCTTATTGTATTGCCTGAATGGCACGAATGGATAGTGGTTGTAGTGAAGCAAGTGGAAAGGTAAAAGATGTGAGTCGTTTGGTAAAACAAACTGGTAGAGAGAGAGTGAGTACAGGATAGCAAAAGAAACTGAAGTATTTGAGAATGGTGACTATTGGTACCTAGACATATCTGCTACGTAGCTGGCGTAGTACATTGATAAAGTGATGCAGATGTGTTTCAGGAAACTGACGCTTTCTGTGATAGCAGATTAATTACTAGTGGTTACTCTGTGAGAGCAGATAGCAGGTACCATGACGGTATCCGAGACATTCTGCTATGCGTCAGGGGGGTTGTCTCGGAAGTAAATAGTAAACAGTGCCTGTACGTAGATAAACGATAAGTGATTACATCAGTGATTGGAATAGCATCATAAAGTGAGGCTTGTTATCGTCAATCGAGGAAGCAGGAAGCCCTGAAAAAAGAACAAGGGGCAGGACAATCAGAGAAAAAGGAAAAAGGCACACAGAGATCTGGTGAATGTCGGTTGAGGGATAAAAGACAGCACCGTGTACCGTTGCCAGTTGCCAGTTATCTATTCCGGAATATCTACAGCCGATGTAAAGCAGAACACCGGATAAACCTCCAGACTGGGACAACCATGTAATGGCGACGTCATCGGTTGGTAATGTGTCTGCTGGGACTGGTCGATCTCTCAGCCTTACGTAAGCCCTCCCCCTGATCCACCCTGGCATCTCGTCGGAGTATGGCCGTCTCTTCTGATCCATTTCCACCTGTCTCTGCCTCTATCTCTGTCTATCTCTGTTCTGTTCTGCTCTGCTCTGCGCACGGTCTGGACACTGCACGCCACTGCACACTATACACACAGCACTGCACGCCACAGGCAGACAAACGGTGGCAGAGACGGTGACACCAGAGGGAGACGCTGTGAAGATAAGACGCCCCCGTCCCCCGTCCCCCGACACCACGATATGCCCCGTGCCACCTCGTGATGTGAGATAATGGCTACGTCATGCCGGGAGACCATTGTCTTGCTGACGTAAGCAGGCAGCAACACCTTTCCGCGTCGCCAGCGCCGCCGTTTTCTGACGGGGAAAGACGAGAACGGGAAGCCTCCACATAACAACGCACGACACTTGACACTCTTCACCACCTGTTGCCACCCCTGCTATATAACAACCACCCTTCCCACTCCCATTTGCACACTCAACTCCCACCAGGGGCAATCTCTTCACTTGCTGCTTCCCCTTCCCTTCTCTTTTCTTCTTTTCTTCCTTCCTCCCTTCCTCTTCTTCTCCCTCCCTCTCCTCTGCTCTTCCCCTCTTTCTTTCCCTTTATGTTCTTCATCAAGGAAAGTCTATCAACTTGCCACTCCCTACTCAGCAAATCCCTCCGCTTCCCAGCTAATCTATCCAAATTTTCAACTTTGATTTCAAAATCTTCCTCAACGCTCTTTCCCTCTAATAAACTAAACAAATCCAATATTAACCCAACAATGGTTTCCCCTGCTGAAAGATTATGCACTATCGCATCCACCATCTCCCCAAGAGCAAAAGATTCAACCAATCTCGCAAACCCAGACGACTATCCAGAAAACCCCTTCCAAGTCACCGTCATTGGCTCAGGTAACTGGGGTTCAACTATCGCTAAAGTTATCGCAGAAAATACCGTTGAAAGACCTTTACAATTCCAAAGAAACGTGAAAATGTGGGTCTTTGAAGAACTCATTGATGGTGAAAAATTAACTAAAATCATCAATGAAAAACACGAAAATGTCAAATATTTACCAGGTATCAAATTACCTGTCAATGTCATTGCCGTTCCTGATTTAGTTGAAGCTTGTCAAGATGCTGATTTATTGGTGTTCAATATCCCTCATCAATTCTTACCAAGAATCTTGTCTCAATTGAAGGGCAAAATAAACCCAAAGGCAAGAGCAATCTCTTGTTTGAAAGGTTTCGAAGTCTCTCCTGACGGATGTAGATTGTTATCAACTTACATCACCGAAGAATTGGGTATCTATTGTGGTGCCTTATCCGGTGCTAACTTGGCTCCAGAAGTGGCCCAATGCAAATGGTCTGAAACTACCGTTGCTTATAACATTCCAAATGATTTCAGAGGTAAAGGTAAAGATATCGACCATCAAATCTTAAAGTCTCTTTTCCATAGACCTTATTTCCACGTTAGAGTCATCAGTGATGTCGTTGGTGTCTCCATCGCCGGTGCCCTCAAAAACGTCGTTGCAATGGCTGCTGGTTTCGTCGAAGGTTTAGGTTGGGGTGATAACGCTAAGGCAGCTGTCATGAGAATCGGTTTATGTGAAACTATTCAATTCGCCCAATACTTTTTCAACGATGTCCATTCCCACACTTTCACAAACGAATCCGCCGGTGTCGCCGATCTAATCACGACGTGTTCTGGGGGTCGCAATGTGCGTGTTGGAAAATACATGGCCCAACATAACGTCTCTGCTGAAGTTGCAGAAGCAAAATTATTAAACGGTCAATCTTGTCAAGGTA
>JAJMLU010000453.1:55640-66210 GCA_030569835.1 Pichia sp. NRRL Y-27261
GTATTATGAAATCGGTTTATCCAAATACGAATTCGAAAACGACAAGTGGGTTCCTTTCACTTTAGATGACGAATCCGATCACGTTCAATTAGAATTCGTCATGTTAGATCCATACTACCGTTTGAACTTAAACCACACTTCAAACACTGAAAACGAAGCTATTTACTCCGCCCTCTTCAAGATCCCAGACCAACACGGTATGTTCACCTTCTCTGTCGACTACAAGCGTTCAGGTCTCTCCTACGTCACCGTTGAAGAAGTTGTTCCTGTCAGACACTTGGCCAATGATGAATATGCCAGATCCTGGGAAATTCCAAACTCTAAGGTCTACATGGCCGGTTATGGTGTCGTCGTTGTTGCATGGCTTTTATTCGTCGTCTTATTCATCTTCTCCGGTAAGAAGAATATCGACTCCACCAAAAAGAACATCTGATTTCTGAAATATAAAATCTGTCGTTTAAAATCTTATGAAATTTTTAAATTACATACTTTTTATAATTATCGTACATAGTAATGAACAAACAAAACAAGATAACCTCTATTTATTTACACGGACTCATAACCAGATCTATCTCGAACGCACGACCTTGACGTTGTTCTTCACTCTCCAGTCGTCGAACTCCTTCTTCACCTCTTCGGCTTCCTTACCGAGTTTTTCCTTGAGCTGGTTCAATCCCTTGATGGTTTCTTCGAGTTTGATGTATGCATCGCCGGCGTTTGTTTCCACGAGTGCCCCCGAGCTGGCGTTGGTCTCCTTGTTTGCCACGACGCCGCTGTCACCGTTGCTGATCAGTCTCCAGGCCTTTCTGTCTGCTGGCACGCTCTTCAACGTCTCTGCCACGATTTCATGTTCGTAGAGCTGGCTCTCGATGGAGACAACGTGTTCCTGGAGCTGTTGCAACGTCTGCTGGTACTCGTCGTACTGTGCCTGGAAGGAGGACATTCTGCTGCTGCTGTGTGTATGTGTGTGTGATTGCTGGGTGTCTATATACAGGGGCTATACACAAGTAAACTCACTCTCTTCTATCTAAAGGCCAACGACGTCTGCACACCTCCCGCAGAGGGCGTCGTCGGCGGCGCTGCTCAGCTTCCAGCACCGTGGGCATTTGCACCCGCCCGCCGCGGTCACGTGCACGCGGGCTGCACCGCCACCCACGGAGATGGTCTCCACGGAGTGGAAGGTGGCCGTTTCAGTGTCTCCTGAGGGGACACCACGGGTGACGCCGGAGACGACAAGGATGTCCTCCAGCTCCTCGTCACTGTACCTCTCCACCACGGCAGAGACGTCCTCGAGGACGACAGAGCACTCGAGCGGGCTGCGGATGTGCTTCTCCGATCTCAGCTTGCTGATCATACCGTTCACGGCGTCCTTCATACCGAGTAACTCGGCAAACTCTTTCTCCAATCCTTCGTTGACACGCATGTACTCGCCGTCTCTGTACCATCCCTTCTGGAATGCCGAAACAGTGTCACCCCTGATGCTTGCGGAGACGTTGTTCCACACTTCTTGTGTGATGATCGGAACAATAGGACTCAGAATGGAAACCACCGTTTTCAAAATCTCTTCAAACACAATCAACGTGGAGATTCTCTTTTGAGAGTCCATCTTGTCAGTGTACAACGAGTCCTTTCTGATATCGAAGTAGATCGAGGACAAATCGACATTGATGAAGTGGTTGAGACTCTTCACCACCTTGAAATAGTTGTGCTCTTCATAGTCCTTGAGACATTCGGCGTTCAATCTCGCAAGCTTACTCAAGATGTACTGGTCCAATCTGTTCAACTCCTCGTACTTCAAGCTCTTACTACCTTCGAACCCATTCAAATTACCAAGCAAGAACTTGAACGTGAATCTGATCTTCTTCAAGTTATCACCAACGTGCTTTAAAATCGTAGGTCCGACACTGATATCGTTCGTGTAATCACTTTGCGCAACCCACAATCTCAAGCCATCGATACCGATCTTAGGAATACCCGTGGTCTTGTTACCTTGTAAAATGTCCATTGGAGAAATGGTGTTACCTATGCTCTTGGACATCTTCTCTCCCTTTTCATCAAGTGTGAAGCCATGCGTGACGATACTCTTGTATGGCATCATCACCTTCTTATTTGGAGTGATCTCACCAATCTCACTACCGACCTTGTTCAATACACTACTTTGGAACCAACCTCTGTGTTGATCAGAACCTTCGAGGTAAACGTCTGCTAAATATCCTCTTTCATTCGCTTGTTCTAACAAACCTTCTTCGCCAAGATACTTCTCAATGGTCTTCCAACTACTACCACTATCAAACCAAACATCCATGGTATCGGTACCTAAAATGTAGTCCTTGGACAAATGTTCATATTCCTTTGGCATCCACTTGGAAATATCTGATTGAGCCAAGTCACCTTGAGATTCTTCAACTTGTTTGAACCATCCTTCAATGCCTTCTTGCTCAATGACTTCGATGATCTTGGCAATGACAGCATCATCTAATAATGCTTCACCCGTAGTCTTGTGGTATAACACAGGAATTGGAACACCCCAACTACGTTGTCTGGAGATACACCATTCATTTCTGGTTCTGATGAAAGAGGTCAATCTGTTGACACCTCTTTCGGGATGGAACTTGACTTGGTTCTTTAACGCATCGATCGTAACGTCTTTGATCTTACTCACATCGATGAACCATTGTGGAGTGGCACGAATGATGATCGGTTTCTTAGATCTCCAATCGTATGGGTATGAATGGATATAGTTTTCATCAAGATGGATCAGAACGTCCAATTCCTTGATCTTTTCAATCATCTTAGAGTTACCTTCACTTAACACTCTCAAGCCAACGAAATCCTTTAACTCATCTCCAATGTCATCTGTGTACTTACCGAATTTATCAACAGGAGAATATGGAGTGATACCATTCTTCAAACACACCAAATAATCATCCTGACCATGGCCCGGGGCAGTATGAACCATACCTGTACCTGCACTGCTAGTAACATGAGTACCGTGTAAGAAAGGATATGTCTTGTTGTTGTTCAAGATGACAGACTTATATCTAGAATCCAATAACTTAGAACCCTTGAAGACAAGACCGGATTGTTCGAATTCAAAGATCTTTTCTAAACTTGGAATCAAATCAATAGCGACAATCAAATTACCGAATTTGGAGCTAGATATGACAGTATAATCGAAATCTTCATTGATTGAAATGGCCAAATTAGATGCTAATGTCCATGGAGTAGAAGTCCAAATCAATGCAGAGACCCCTTGTTGGACAATGTCAGTACCCAAAGCTTCCTTTAACTCGTTACTCAATTCGACAATTGGGAATTTCACATACGCCGCTTTGGATTGATGTTGTTGATTATATTCAAGTTCACCTTCGGCTAAAGCAGTGGCGTTTTCACATCCCCAATAAACTGGCTTTTCTTGTCTATGCACCAATCCGTTATCAAAGAATTTCTTGAAAATACGTAATTGGTCAATAACATAACTCTTGTGTAATGTCATGTATGGATGTTCGAAATCTCCCATTATACCCATTTCTTGGAATTCAACAGATTGACTCTTTTGGGTATTGGATGCATGTTCTGAGGATAATTTCACAATATCCGTTGGTGATAATCTAGTGTGCTTTATTTTGTGTAATTCTTCCTTGATCTCGTTAACTTTGGCTTCGTCTTTGGCATACTTCTTAAGATCTTTCTTTAATGTCTTTTCAAGTTCTTTACGTTCTTTGCCCAACTTTTCTAATGTTTTCAACTCAATAGGCAACCCGTGACAATCCCAACCGGGAACATAATGGACCTTCTTTCCAAGCATCATCTCGTATCTGTTGATGATATCCTTTAAGATCTTGTTTAGGGCATGTCCAATATGTAAATTACCGTTGGCATATGGTGGACCATCGTGGAAAATGAAAAGGTTGTCAATATTGTTATCTTTTAATGGTCTTGAGATGTTCCATTCGTACAATTTTTCCATGGTTTGAGGCTTCAACTTCGAATCGATCAGTTTTTGATCAGATCTGCTTCCGAATGATGTGTTCGGAAGGAAAACCGTGTCTGCGTATTTGTGTGCTTGATCATCAGACTCGGACGCTGCCTGGGACGCAAATCTGTACAGGAGAGGGCTCCTTTGCAGGGGAAGAGCCCGTGCAAGAGACCTGTGGGATGTTCTGGCCAGTCTCAACATGGGTGTGTGCTGTGTGGAGGGGGATAGTGCTGTCTGGACAGAGAAACACCCGTAGAGACACTTGACGTATGACAATGACCGTTGTAACATCAACGCTCCTCGAGTCTTCACATTTTACAATTTCTCCTCAGTGTCCATGGAAGGAAAAATTGCATGGAAAACTGCGATAGAAGGAAATCCTCTGTTACCTTCACAAGACCCTATTTCTTCTTCCACTTTGCGCCCCATTACATTCACATTACGCATATCCACACCCAGAAGACCCCATGACCGGATCAGAAACACATTCTGTCCACAGCTACACCCCCTCAGTGACGAGAGAAATTCCAATTCAGAGAAATTCCAGAAGAGGGTCTCTTTTGGACGCTGGGGGTGTGAGTTCCATCAACAATTTTGCTTCATCTTTACAGAGATCCGTTAACTTCCTAGCCAGATCGCTGGACTCACAGAAAGCTGGAGGCGATTCCGCAGAAGACGGCCACATTTCACGCTCACCACTGATCATTGCACATGAAGATTTAAATACTGTTTTGATCGATGAAGAATTGCTGCAACATGCCGGCGAAGATACTACCCATAATCACCGCAATCAAAGTTATGGAAGTATTGTTGAGGAGGACGGCGAAGAGATCATTAGAGTGATTAAATCCAATGATGCAGAATTCATCAAGGTTGTCTCATTAAAATCCACCCCATTACAGACCATCTTCAACTCTATCAATGTCTTAATTGGACTGGGTATTTTATCAATTCCATTGGCACTGCACCTTTCAGGTTGGATTCTCGGTGTCTTCTGTATCACCTTTGCCGCAATGGCCACTCAGCAAACTGCAGTGCTCTTAGGTAAGATCTTGAACAGATACCCACAATTGAAGACTTATCAAGATATCGGTATCTTTTGCTTTGGTGAAAAAATCGGTACTGTCATTTTAATTACATTCACATTTGATTTAATCGGTGCCGGTATCTCCATGATTTTACTTTTCGCAGATTCTTTCAATGCACTATCCCCAGAAACATTCTCCAAATTCTCACTAAAAATTGCAGTCACCGTCCTATTAATGTTTTTGAATTTCTTACCTTTGAGAATCCTCTCATTCTTATCTTTATCTGGTATCATCTGTACTACAGCCACATGTTTGACCATTGGTATTTCCGGTCTCATCAAAGCAGATGCACCAGGCTCTTTATTACACCCAATGTCCACCAACCTCTTCCCTAAATCGACTATTGATTTCTTCTTTGCACTGGGTCTCTACCTCGCTCCATGGGGTGGACACGCCACTTTCCCTGATATATACAAGGATCAACTCTACCCAGAGACTTACTCTAGAAGTATGGGCTTTTCCTTCTCCTTTTCATACATGATTGACTTGATCACTGGTGTTTTAGGATTCTTGATGTTTGGTGAATTAGTCGATGATGAAATTACAAAGAACATTATCACAACCAAGGGATTCCCAGCATGGATCGCCACCATCATTGTCGTCCTTATGGGTATCTTGCCTGTCTCCAAGCTCCCACTCATCAGTAGACCTTTATTGACTATTATTGACAGTAAATTCGGCGGTGCTAACATCAGTAGAATTCAAAAACTTGTCAACCGTTTTGCACTCAGTTTGTTGTTTCTTGTGGGTTCCATTCTCCTCACCAACTTCGGCAAGGTGATGTCCCTCTTGGGGAGTCTCATCTGCTTCACCGTCTGCATCACCCTCCCATGCCTCTACTACTTGCAGGCTTTCAAGGACGAGCTCTCCAGCAGGGAGAAGGCCGTGTGGCGCATGCTCGTTGTTGTCGGTGTGGCGGGTGCGGTGCTCGGAACTATTGCAGTGGTGTTGAAATGAAAGCTCAGCAAATTTGACAATTTGACACACAGGCACGCTGCTTTTCTTCTGCTTTTTGTACACTTATACATATACATTCCTCCTTTATAGAGTCTATAGACACCACTACTAATAATCTAATTATTCTGCATGTCACTTGTCATTAGCGAAGACGCCACATTGGCGGCTGTTTGGTTGTTAGCTACACTCAATGGAGATGATGGAGAGAATGTTCGTGTTAAGTTTCGGAATTCGAACAACTACAGCAGCAGAAACAGTCTTAAGAACAAGAAGTCTGTTGAAAAGATCGATATCGTGAAGACATGCAATTCGATCATTGATGTAAGTAACAGAGTTTCACTTAGAAGTACTTCAAATTTGATGTTCGGTACCGTGTTAGCCTACAAGAGTAAATGCTTACAGAATTGGAAAGATGTTAACAGTTGTCGTATCCTCATTCAAAGACTCAACAAGGTGATCAACAATGCAGGCACGTCCATGACCATTGTTGATGTACCACGAAAGATCGGTGAAGAAAAATCAAAGATTCAATTGTTCAGAGATGATCCAAGTTTTGATATTTCTCAAGGGTTGATTACTGATTATGAAGGTATCAAAGAGGTTAGCCATGATGCAGACTGGACTGAGAATTTTGGATTTGAAGAGGATAGGGGAGACGATCTCGATATCGATCAATCTAGAGAGTGTGAGTATCTTCTGAATAACACGCAAAATGAGAAATGGGAAGATTTAGAATTTGGGTTCAATGCAGATGGTGATGTTATTGAAAACGATGCTGTGAAGCCAACGGAAGAGGACCAGCCTGATGATGAAGAGATTCAAAGAAGTCTTATGGAGGGAATTAATGATGATGACGGAGGTGCCATGTTTGCTGACGCGTTTGATAACGATTTCCATTTCGACAGGTTTGATAATGCTGAGCCACATCCAATGGATGAGAATGATTTTGATTTGGGTGGCGAGATTGAAAAGGAGAAGTCTGTTATTGAAGATGAGCCAGAGGAAGAAGAGGTGGAGGAGGAAATTATCCGTACTTCAAGGAAGAGAAAGGCTCCTTCTGATAAGAGAATCAGCAAGAGATTGATTGTTGATAATGAAGTCTGTCTTAGCGTTGAAAGCATTAAATCTATCCGAGACGGTTATGTCACACACGAGAATGACCAAAGGGTCAGATTCATTGGAACTATGAAGGTTTCCATTCAAAGCATGATCATCGAGAGGTTCACTGATGTTGGTAAGTACTACAGGACTGAATTCTCTAATCTACGTGGGAATCAAGAAATTGTCATACCAAGAGAAGACGTGTTTCAGGAACAGAACGAGCAACCTGATTTTGGGAATGATAATTATTTCGATGACGGTGCATTCGACCAACCTAATCTGGACGGTAATGGTGGCGATATGGAGATTGAATATGGTCGTGAAAGACAACATTCCAGATCTTCATCGGTTTCATCAATCGAAGAAGCAAGACGTGCTACGAGCAGACACAGCAGCTCATTCCATTTTGATTTCAACAATGCCAATGCAGACAAGTACGATAAAGACATGGACATGGCACAGTTGGAGATCTCGTTCAACAATCAAGGTTCTTCAGAGAAAGGGATGGTGCCATTAGATGATGAAATCCATGGTACATCTGAAGAAGAAGTTGGTCTTGCATCAGTTGAAGAGTTTTACGATGAGATCGCTGTTCATGAGGACGGGTCCACTCTTTTCAGCGAGCTTGCACCTTGCGGTTCCACCTCCAAACGGGAGGCCTCTGTCCGGTTCATGCATGTGTTGCAGTTGGCGACATGGCACCGGATCTGTGTCCATCAAGTTGGTGCCCGTGGTGGCATCGAGCTGAGTGTCATTTGAAGACCGAGGCGCGTTTGGAGTTTTGTTTGTGCAAATTTCAAAATTTGTTTGGCGTTGCTGTTTGATGTTTGATTTTGTTGATATTCTTTCCTCTTTTCTTTGTATTGTTTGTTTTTCTTGTATAGTTCTGTAAACACCACAACATCCACCCCATGACTACAGATATCATCGAGCCAGAAAAGTGGACGTGCTCCGCCAACGACGCGTTGCACATTTCCATTGCCGAGCCAACCAAGGCCGTCACATTTCCACCTAAATTCACATACCCAATTGTCGGAGACTCTGAGCAGATCTTCGGATACCAGGATTTAAGAATCGATCTTGCCTTCGACTGCCTATCCTTGAAGCCGCTCTTGACATACAAGTACAGCAAGAAGCTCAGTGACGACATCAAGCCCATCGAGGAAACTTTCGGCAGTTTCTTGCCTAAGGGAGACTACATTCTCAAGAGTGAAAGCGAGTGGCTTGACAGCATTGATGCTGAGAAGTTCGAATTGCCAGACGACAAGATCGTCCATTCCTATGAAAGAAAGGGCCAGAAGTTCGACATGTACAAATTCCAATTAGACTCCGATGACATTGGTAAGAAGCTATTATCGAGAATGCAAATCCTCACGTTGTTATACATTGAAGCCGGCTCGTACATCGATCTCAACGACAAGGGCTGGGAGCTCTATGCGTTGTACGACCGGAACGAGGACGAAGGCAAGAAGATCTTTGTCGGGTTCTGCACGTGCTACAAATACTGGAAGTTTGAAGAACACGAGAAATACGACGCTATTAAAGATTTGGACCTAGAAGGTAGATACCGTTGCAGATTGTCGCAGATCGTGATATTGCCGCCATTCCAAGGCCACGGTCATGGTAGAGAGATCTACTCGAGCATTGCCAACGAATGGATTGCCGACACCCGATGCGACGAAATCACCGTTGAAGACCCCAACGAGGAGTTCGACGATCTCCGAGACAAGTGTGACTTGGAGAGAGTGGTGAAGAGCGGAGCACTCCGTGACATCAAGGAGTTGCCGATGTCTCCATCTGACAAGGCTGCCTTGCAGAAGAAGCTCAAACTCGCCAAGAGACAGTTTGAACGTGTTCTCGAGATGTCTCTCTTCTGGCTGGCTGCGCACTCTGAGGGGGAGTACATCCGGGGGTTCAAGGGGGAGGAGAGCATCCGTCTGCTGGTGAAGAGACGGGTCTACCTGAGCAACCGGGAGGGCCTAGAGGGTCTTGGAGACGGGCAAATGGTCAAAAGCAAGCTGCAAGAGGTCTACGAGAGAGTGGCACGTGACCACCGGGCGAAGGCTGCTGACGTCAGCAGACCCCTCAAGCGCCGCCTTACGTAAGCGCGGCCGGGTAACCCCCGGGCACATTAGATTGCCTAATCGGGCGCTGCGCTGTTGCCTAATCGGGCGAAAGGCCAATACAATGCTCAGCGATCGACGCCTGCACCCAATTTCCAGTTTCCACTCCTTCCCTTTCGTGTCCGCCGATTAGCCAATTGGCAGCTGGCACTTGGCCTGTTCTCTGCCTCCAGCTGCCCCCCTTCTTCCTCTTCTTTCCTTGTAGAGTCTTTATCTTTG
This sequence comes from Pichia sp. NRRL Y-27261, assembly GCA_030569835.1. Classification (NCBI taxonomy): domain Eukaryota; kingdom Fungi; phylum Ascomycota; class Pichiomycetes; order Pichiales; family Pichiaceae; genus Pichia; species Pichia sp. NRRL Y-27261. The sequence continues at coordinate 65,108 of JAJMLU010000453.1, forward strand.
TATCTCTGTTAACTCTTTCCTTCTATCTCTCTTTTCCTTTCGCCAAGTTCAGTATCTCCTACTAACTAACATCCACCAACCCAACTAAATACCAATCCATCAATCCAAAATGCATAGAACATACTCTATGAGATCAGCCAGAGCTCCAACTGCTGCTCAATTGGCAACTCCTCCACCACCACCTTCCTCCACCAAGGGCAAGTTCTTCGGTACCTCCTCCATCGCCGACGCTTTCAGAAAGCAAGCCGCAGGTTCCTTCGGCCCAGAAATGTCCAGAAAGTTATCTCAATTGATCAAGATCGAAAAGTCTTTAGAAAGATCCCTTGAATCCATCTCCAACGAACGTAAATTAGTTGCAAAGCAATTGTCCATCTGGGGTGCTGATAACGATGATGACGTCTCCGACGTCACCGATAAGATCGGTGTCCTCTTATACGAAATCGGTGAATTGGAAGATCAATTCATTGACAAGTACGACTTATACAGAATCACCCTTAAGTCTGTCAGAAACATTGAAGGTTCCGTCCAACCATCTAGAGACCGTAAGATCAAGATCACCGACGAAATCGCCCAATTGAAGTACAAGGACCCACAATCCCCAAAGATCTCTGTCTTAGAACAAGAATTAGTCAGAGCAGAAGCTGAATCTTTAGTTGCTGAAGCTCAATTATCTAACATCACCAGAGAAAAGTTAAAGGCTGCTTTCAACTACCAATTCGACTCCTTGAGAGAATTAAGTGAAAAGATGGCCCTTATTGCTGGTTACGGTAAGGCTTTATTAGAATTATTAGATGATTCTCCAGTCACCCCAGGTGAAACTAGACCAGCTTATGATGGTTACGAAGCTTCTAAGCAAATCATCATTGATTGTGAAAACTCCTTAAGTGCTTGGACTTTAGACAACTCCTACTTAAAGGAACCATTATTATCCATGCACCAAGGTATCGAAGACGTTTACACCGTCCCAGAAGGTATCGTCGAAGGCGAAGGTGAAGAACACGAAGCTGCTGAACAAGAATGGGCTGAACATGATGCTGCTGGTGTCGCTGCTTGATGTAGTTGATTTCCTCGCATTATCATATTATATCATTATACTTCTACTC
>JAJMLU010000455.1:1516-11915 GCA_030569835.1 Pichia sp. NRRL Y-27261
GGTTGGTCTTGCGTAGTTCATACCTAAATGGTACTTGACATCACCGGAACCTTCACCTTCACCTTCTTTAATTTGAACACCTGCGAATTCATTGAAGATAGCTTCAGCTGGTTTTCTAACAACGTTAGTTAACATATTTAATCTACCTCTGTGTGGCATACCAATGACGATATCTTCGACACCTAAATCGACAGAAGTATCAATGAGGGCCTTCATACCTGGGACGACGGATTCTGCACCTTCTAAACCGAATCTCTTATCGTTTGGATATTTGGTGGAAAGGAAGTTTTCGAATTCACAAGCCCACATTAATCTATCCAAGATTTGTCTCTTTTGATCTGGGGAGAACTTGTAAGGAGTTGGGATTTCGATTCTTTCTCTCAGCCAGTCACACTTTTCTCTGGATGGGATATGGATGAATTCGATACCGTAAGAAGAACAGTATAATTTTTCACAATATTCAATGATTTCCTTTAATTTAAGAGAATCGATACCTGATTCTTTGAATTTTGGTAAGATACCTGGACCTAAAGTGATGGCCTTTTCCAAGTCAGCTGCGGATAAGCCGTAGTAGTCGAGGGTTAATTCCTTTGGAACGGATTTTTGGGAATCACCAAAGGAGACATGTAATGGATCGATTTTAGCCTTAAGATGACCTCTAACTTCATAAGCTCTAACTAATAATTGTGCCTTTAAGTGAGTCATGACGTCTTCACCTGCAATTTGGGTATTTCCGTCTGGGACCATGGAAAGGGAGCCGATTGGAGATGGGATGATGGTTGGAGGAGCTTGATATGCAGCACTTGCAGGTCTCTTACCGTTAAGGTTCTTGAAATAAGCATCCCATGAGATGTGGACGGACTTTGGATCCTTGGACCAAGCTTCGTACATTTCGTCGACGTAGGAGGCATTGTCACCTTGGAGGAAAGTGTCTTGACCTATGCATCTGACTTGATTGAATGAAGATCTGAGACCAGAGGAGACTCTGATGTTGGATTGTGCGTTGTTGACCAAGACTGCACGTCTTGAAAGATGTTTTGAGAAAGATCTTAACATTGTTGCTGGTGATCGTTGTCAAAAGTGTCTGATGGGAAGGGAAGGAAGGGAAAGGAAAGGGAAGTAAGAGGAAGGAAACAAATATAGACAAACAGAGAGTGTACCAGTAGAAGAAGAAGAAGGGATTGTTGTGTTGCCAGCAGTGAATGGAACTGGAATGGAACTGTCTGCACGGTAGACAGCTGTGAGGCCCACCCGCATCCCCAGCAGCTGGCCACTGGAGGCCTGGCAAATTTGCCTTACATAAGGGCCCCGGCATTGCTGCCTCGACGAGGATCGAGAGGTGCTGCCAAAGCTGCTGCCAATTCGCGCACCAGCCGGAGCAGACACGGAAAAGGTTGGTTACTGTGCCAGAGCTGCGGTGTCCTTCTCCGGGGCAGCTGCTGGGCGTGCTGGCGGACGGGGGTGGGGGCAGTTGCTGTTAGTGGGGGATACATATAGGTGTGTGTGGGTTCACATACGGTCTGTGTATATCCACACCCACACTCCCACTGGACGGGGGCACACGCAGCGTGTAAAGAGAGGCCCTCGGAGTAGTGTGCAGTGAGGGCGAAGGGCGTCGGTTTCCGAGGCCTGGCTGGGTGGCGGTGCACGTGGCTGGGTGGCGGTGCGAGTGGCGGGTGGCTCGGAACTCCATGTCCGGCCGGGTGGGAGGGCAGTGGGCAGTGTGGACGGTGGCTAGATAGTGCTGGCTGCCCCGGCTGGCGACTGGACAGCCATTGTCGGGGAACAGCGGGTATTACACTGGCCACCGGTCTTTGTTTCCCCGACGGCGGGGAATGTAGAGAGCATGTAGCTTCCAGACTCAGACCCCAGATCGACACCTGGAGAAGCTCCGTTTGTCCATGAAGGGCAGGTGGCAGCTGGCTAATTCGAGTCGGCTTTTCGTGGAGCGGTGAGAGCGCGAGAAATTGTCATGCCCCTTTCGGTGGGAATTTTTTGATTTTGGGCAGTGGTCACGTGACCGCGTCGGTCGACGCGCCGACCGACGCTGGGGCCGTCTGCCAGGTCACGTGCACATCCCCCAATTATTTCACTAACCCACACTTGACATGAAAGTCGACATTTTTCACTTCACCGATATCTTCTTAACACCAGCTGCCACATCCACCACACCCCTTCCCAACACAAACCACACACACCCAACCACCACAATGTTCATCTCACACAGGGTACGACATCCACGATGCCACCCGTCCCGTCTCTCACGCAGGAATTCCACAAAGATCGCATCCAAAATAGACCTCTCGACTTTCATCAACTTTGAACACGATCTATCTCACGTATCGGCAATACCGTCTCTAGACTCAAAGATCGACTTCCTCATGCAGAACTACACCAGAGTGAGCGTCCTCGATCTGAACGTCCCCGTGGAGAAATACGACACTTTCTTCACGAAACTCGTCACAAACAATACAAACTTCAACACGACAGAGCTAAAAGGTCTAGGAACGTTCTTCAAACTCATTCTCAAACACTCCAGCAACGGCATAGACATCATTAAGAATTGTGGGATTCTTAACGCCCAGAACAGAGACACAATATTCACATCTCAATACAACCAGAAATTACAACTCTTAACGTTATCCGTCCTAGTAGAAAACAAATGTTTTGAAGATGCATACCATTTCATAACCCTATACGACACCATCCATCCATCCAACACAGACACTCTCAAATACAAATTCAAACTCTCGAAATTCGAACAGTTCAACGACTGCATTCTCACTCCACCTCAGCTCGTAGACAACAACCTCATCCATATCTACTGCAACGAACTGATCAAATCGTCCATATACACCCCGGAACAGAAACTCGAGTCCTTCTTATTGATCTTATTCAAATGGCTTGAATTGAAGAAACTAAAGGGTGAACAAACAACAACAAACGAAATCCACATGTTCAATTCGAATTTCCTCTCGCTACTCAACAACCAGGTCTCAATCACATACTCGATCTTCTTATCGTACTTCATCAAACTGTATCCATCATCCATCCCACTCCTCCAAGATCTATGCCTTATCTCTTCTCCCAACTCCATCCTCAAGAACGGCTCTCCATCCCTTTCCTCCCTTCCACAGGCAAACATCAAGGACGACCTCATCCAGACGTGTGAACCATACATCAACGATCTCGCCATGCTGTATTCCAAATACCTCAGTGAAAAACTCCCAGATCGTACAACGACGAAACAACTCTTCAATCTCTATGTGGAAAACGTGAAACACCATCAATCTCGCCCACCAACAACGACCCCACATCCGTTCGACACAAGATACCACGACTCCTCCATCCTCGTCTCGTTCCTCACATACACTTTCGATCTCAAACTCGGATTGAACAAACCGAAACTGTCATCCAATCTAATCATGAAATTCTACGATGAGTTACAAACATGTCGGATCAACCCCTCTCAAATCGACGGGCTCGAATCGATAATCAAAGTCCTCCAAAACACAGACAGACAGTTCGATTTCGTCGTGTTGATGAAACTACTCACAGAACTAAACAACCAAAACATAACCGTCCACATCAACATCTATTTCGACATCATCGACACACTCATCAGACTGGACTTCATCGAAGACGCCAAACAGATCTACCTCTTCATCATCAATCACCCTACCCTTTCCGGGAAAACTACAATCAAACACGTCTCTCCATTATGCTATAGATTCCTGTGGCCGTTCCCTACACACTTGCTCGAAAAGAGTGAACAACCAACTCATCACCATACACATACATTCAATCCAAACTACCTACCAGACCCCAAACAAGTCATCTCCGTCTTGGACTCACAAATAGAAACGCATAGAAAAGTTAATGATATATAATGTTTTATAAAAGTAACACACAGTTTATAAATTTATGAATGAATAGAATAATAGTAGTAATTGTAATTTTGCATCTAAAGATCATCTCCGAATGACGCAATCGTGACCATCTGTCCCGGCTTGAATGCAGGAAGACCCAAGAACGGACAACTGTCACATCTGAACGCATCTCCAAGAGAACAGGAGTTACATCCACCGGTCTTACCTTCAATGGTGAAATCGATTTCAGTCATATCATCAGCGGTAAATCTGACGATTCTTCTAGTCTTACCAGACTCACTCTTTTCTCTTTCTTTGATTCTCTTTTCAATCTCTTCAGCTTCTTGATTCGCACTTTGCGCCATCTGTCCAAGGATGGAGTTCGAGAGTTCTTCTCTCTGTCTTTCTTCAGCTTCTTCAATCTCCTTAAGACCACATGTACAACCTTTACATGCTCTCTTTCTCTTAGTACCACTGACATTACATTGAACAGGGGTGACAATGGGTATACTCAAGTTCTTCAAATCCGTGAAATCAGGCTCTTCGTATTCGCCATCGTCGAAGTCTTCATCTTCATCACTGACATTGATATTCACACCATTGATGAATTTTAATTTTTGTCTCTTGTCTTCATCAGATAGAATCCGGTCAGAATCGGTATCTGAGATAGAACTGTCTGTGAGCGAAGGAGGACTGTTGAGTCTCTTGAATGTTGGCAAGAACGACGTCTTCGGAGTGGCGGCCGCAGCTTCGGAAAGGGCAGCACTCGATCTCTTGAAACTTGGTAATTTCACACTACCATTATTTGTTGTATTATTATTGCTATTGGATCTTCTGGAAAGTAACGACACAGCACCGTTCTTGGCGCCGCCGACAACGGCTTCCGGCTTGACCCAGGACTTGTTGTCGTCGGAAATGAGGAATCCGGACTGGATTGCCAATATTTCACTGTTATCAGGAATCAAACCTTGGAATTTACCGTTAATTTTCAAACAATGGTAAAGAATGGTCATGAATTGTTTGTTGAATTGGTTGGCGGCCGCTTCCTTTGGCGCTTCGTAATGGATGAGAGCGAAGTGGTCGTTCTGCAAGGCTTGGTGGCCATTGGCGACTCTGTCAATGACGTACTGAGTGATTGTAGAGTTTGGATATTGTGATTGTAAATTGCTTTTGGCGTCATTTAATGCGTCTTGTTCTGTCACAAGGGTTGGATGGAAGAGGAGGAGGACGTTGGGCGCTGACATCGTTGCGGGGGTGTGTTGTGTGGGTATATGTAGCTAGTGTTTGTGGGTGTGGAGGGGACAGAGGGAGGGAAGAAGACGTGTGGAGTGTGGAAGAACAGTCCGGTCAGGAATAGGTAACACGGTTATCAAGCGTAGTCACACCCTGGCCGTCCCCGTTTGCGAGAGTCGCCCTCGCAGTTCTCGCACCTTCCACGCAAAGACGCCTGTACAGGCGAAAATTTTCAAAATTTTCAAAGGCCGCACAGTGAAAATTTGCAGCGTCTGACTAATGCGTGCGATTGCCCGATGCGGCAGGTGGATTCGGGGAGGAGGGCGCGGGATTAGTTGCCGGATGCGGCAGGTGGCGATAAGATAAGCAGTGGGTGTTTAGATAGTTGTTAGATGGTTAGTGGATGTTAGACAGTGGATAGAAGACAAGGTATCGGGTATCAGAAGAGACGGGGAGTCTGCCGTCTGCCGTCTGTCGTCTGCGATCTGTGGAGTCGCTGCTCATCAAGCGTCTTCGCTTCACATTCACCGCTCACCGTACAACTCCTGTTCAGACACACTCTTCATACACAGCTACCTTGACACCCTCCAACACCCCACACCCTCTCACATCCACTCACACCCAGTAATATAACCTCCTAGTCATCGCCAGTGTGGCCATCCACAACCCACCCAGTGCAACATGTGGCCTGTCCGAAAAGGGAAAAACGAAAACACCGCGACAGGTAACTTTTCCATGTTCCTCTGACATCTTGACATTTTGCGGGTGTCGATGTTTGTTTTCAATGCTTTGTGATTGTTTACACACCCTTCTCTCTACCCCGTCTGCACGCACACCCCAAAGACCTCCCATCCGCACACACAAACACAGCATGGAGAATAGCCCCAGCATAGAGAACACAGAATTCATCGAAAGTCTGTCCAAAAAGGACCTCCTGAAATTGTTCCAAACAGTCCTCTCCAAAAAAGACTCTCCCAAAAAGATTGAAACCAAAGAACGAGACATTCCAAAAGAACCAACATCTCCGCTCCAACAGTCATCCCCAATCAAAATATCAATACAGGCTCCCGTCAGACAACAACAGGAGACCTTCGAATTGCCAATAGACAACGTCATAACAAAGCTGAACCAGATCCAAAACTCCGTCTCCCTTTTAGGAAATAACGACAAAAAGTTGAGCGTATTCTACAACTCTCTTATCTCTCTTTCAGATAACTTCATCAATGATCTCAACACCGAACAAGAGAAATTGAATAATGAATTCGTCAAGTCGTTAGAAACAATTACAAAGATCTTCTCCATAACTTCAAGATTCAAACCAATCGAATCAATAAACGAGTCTGTCCTCAATCCAAAAATCAGAAACATCATCGACAACTATATCTCCAATTCATTCAAGAGTTTGGACTACTACTGCTCAGATAACCTTTCCATGTACGAACTGAACACTCTAATCGAAGAAGACTTGATCAGACTCATACCGATCTTATCACAACAACTGTTGACTTTTAATAAACAATTGAAAAAGTTCTATTCTCTGTATGATCTAATCGATGATTATTCGAATATAATCGACGAATCGTTCATGAGCAAACTACCAACGAAGTCAGACATCAAACTCTTCAACGAAATCAACCAAGCAACAGACATCAAGTTGATCCTTCAAACCAACTTCAATCAAATCAATCCAGATTTAATCAAGCAATTGGACTCCCAAATAATCGACCTAAATCAATTCATACTATCCAAATGTAACGAACTCAAACAATTCATAGTGAAAATAACAAACTTGAACCATGGACTGTATAGAGAAAATGAAGAAAATTATTTGAAATTACCTTCGTATCTAAGTAACGATGAAATGATCATTTCGAAAATCGGAATATCTGCATCGATTTTCCAACGTCATGCTTCCATTTACAACGGCTTACTGGATTTGAAAAAGGAAAGAGAAGCGATCCTTGATAGTTATCTCACCAAGGTCGAACACTTGTGGTCAATCCTACGTCCGAATTCAAATGAAATCCAATCATTCCTCAAAATCAACAAAAATCTATATCTTGACTCATTTGACAATTTCGATGCACTCATGTCCGAATTAGAACATGAAAAACTAGACCACATCAAAGAATTCATTTACGCATCCAGAGAGAAGATAGCTGGATTTTGGGATATTCTGATGTACGATGAAGAATCAAGAATGAACTTCACCGATTTCTATGTTAATGATGAATCCAGTTTCGACGAACAGTTATTAGACTCACATACCGCCGAATTGGATAAGTTGAGAAACGAAGTTGAAACCTTAAAACCACTCTTGAACCTAATTTCAAATTTGAATGAACTGATTGAAGAAAAGAAAGACTTGGACGAATCTGCCAAGAACCCATCAAGATTGTTGAAGAGAAATTCGTTTCATATTTTAAAACAAGAAGAAAGAACAAGAAGCAAATTGTCCAAGCAATTCCCATTGGTGATCAAAGATTTGAGATTAAAAATCAATGAATTTGAAACAACAAATGGTAGAGATTTCAAATTGAACGGTGAACGTTATTTAGAGAAGTTGAACGAAATCGAAGACTTTTGTGTTCATTCGAGAAGAAATGGTAGATCTGCATCTTATAATATGTCAACAGCGGCATCTATCTCTAAGAGCAATCCATCTTCGACTATAAGGAACAAATCAAATATCAACAAAAAGAATAGGAAGAATGTTCAGACTCCATCACATTCTGTTATCAGAAAGAGAAACCCCGATCAAATGACAAATCCATTTCTATCAAGAGAACCAACTCCTCTGAGAAATAGAAATTCTTCACCAGCACTTGCATTTTCTTCTTCATCCAAAGGTACGACACCACAATCACTTTCAACAGAACCGATTATTCTACGCGGTAGATCTCCAGTTAAGAATAAATTGAATTTGAATGCATCAACGATGATTTCTACAGCAAAACCAATAGCTTCGCCTAACTTTCAAAACCTTCCATCAAGATCACCAATGACAATCATCAACAGAAATAATCAAAACAATATACCCTTGAATATTCAATCTTCTGCTAAAAAAATGCACTCGATTCCTGTGGAGGAATTGAGCGATTCTTTCTTAGACTACTCCGATCACGAAAATGGTCACCATCCTCCAGCGACTAAGTATCAAGAGCCACCGATTAGAGTCAACAAGGAGAACACCAATCCTGTTACTTTATCAACAATTACAAAGTCTTTAGGAGAACAAACGCACCATTTTAATCTGAGTCTGGATTCAGAAACATTCTAATAATCAATTAATTACTGTATAGTCTATAACACCTGTATAATACTCGAAAACCTAATGTAACTAATCAAATAATCTATTTATCGTCATCATCCTTCTCATCGACGTATGGCTTGACTTCTCTAGATCCAACATCACTCCAATCGGTACTCAAACTGGTACCGTTACTTTCAAGGAAACTCTTCATCATGGCTCTTCTAGCGTCATCACCTGCGTTTTCATACAGCTTCTTAAAGAAGCCTTCTGGATCTTGTGCTTCCTCTTCTTCCTTTTCATCCTCGTCATCGTCGAATTTAATTTTTGACCAATCTTTCTTCGTGATCGATGGGTATGCGACGCTCGATGGCTCGTCCTTTGGAATGCTGCATTCGACAATATCACTATCTGCAGCACTGGCACTGATACCTTCTAACTTACTCCATGAGCCAGATGCTTTCTTGACTAGCAAGATTTGAAGCTTTGTGCCAAAGACTCTGAATGACGTTTCTGATTCGTCGATATCGGCATACAACTTAGCAATACCATATTCATAATCAAACCCATCTGCGTCTTTGAACTTGAAATCGATGGAATCCGATTTGATTGTAGAAATGACAGAATCTTGCTGGATCCTCTTAACGTAGATGGAAATTTCAACCTCTTTACCAGAATCGAACCAATCTGTTCTCAAATTTTGCTTTGTTGGTTCGGACTTCGCTGGAACAGGTGCTGGTGCTGGCTTTGGCGCAGGAGTGGATACGGTCTTTGTAGCTGCTTGTTTGGAAGTTGGTGTCTGTGTTTTAGTACTAGCTGCTTTTTCATTCATACCCAAATCAACCATTTGAGATGGTGTCATCTTACCTTTAAGATCATTAGCCTCATCTGGCATACCCATTTTCCGACAGATCATGCCTCTGAAAAGTTTCACTTCATTGTCGTTATTGTCGTTATAGTTATCTGCTAAAAAGATATATTGTGCAGCAGATGGTAAATTACCTTGTCTGTAAAATGCAAAAGCCATGAATTTTGCACCTTGAGAAATCCATTTTCTATTGTTCTTTTGGTTTCCTTCGAAAGAAGCAGCAGCTGCAGCTTGTAGACATCCATCAAAGTCTTTGCTTCTTAAACAGATCTGTGCTCTTAACAAAAGAAGCTCAGCTGATGGGTTTGGATTGTCTCCGCATAATTCGTCGACTTTCGCCTTTGCGTCCGCAAGTTTGTCTTGGTCAATCAACTGTGTGATTTGCTTGATATCTTCAGCCGATGCCATCTCGTTCTCAATTGTGTAATGCTGTCTACTCCGAACACCCCCACACGAAAAGTGTCACCGTCGCCACCGGGAAGATATCCAGATCCGTCACCCATTTCAAATCTCCTGCTGCAATCTCGGTTGGTGCACGGAGCTTTTGCGAAATTCCCGATTTTTTCATTTTTTCACATTTTTTTGCTAACATGAAAAAAAATATTTTTCCATCAAATTTCACTCTTTTAATCTATCTTGACAAGAAAGGTTATTAGGAAATATACACAGAAACAACACATAACAAGATGACTGAACCTGTCCACAACGTCCAAAACTTGATCTTGGATGCGGGTCCATTAATTACCCAACCAGCGTCCCAATTACAACAACTCGCAGATAAATTTTACACTACTCCTGGTGTCTATAACGAATTAAAGGATGAAGCTGTTAGAAACCAACTCATAGTTTGGGGTGATAACTTAAAAGTGAGACACCCAAAGAGGGCATCTATCGAAGCCGTTGTCAACTTTGCGAAATTAACTGGTGATTCTACAGTGTTATCTCAAAACGATTTACATATCATTGCATTAGCTTATGAACTTGATGTTGAATCAAACAACGGTGTCTGCAGATTGAGAAACTTTCCTGGTGAAATCAGACCTGAAGACGAAAAGGCGATTGAAGAAGAAAAGAAGAGAAGAGAAGAATACAGAAAATTAAAGGCTGCTGAAGCTGCCGCCAATCCAAATCCTGAAGTCGAAGAAGACACCAATGAAAAGAAATTCGACGATGATGGGT
>JAJMLU010000455.1:11925-30410 GCA_030569835.1 Pichia sp. NRRL Y-27261
GAACCAAAGCAAGAAATACAGGAACAGCCAAAGGAAGAAGTCGTTAAAGAAGCCACACCAGAAGAAGAAACTCCAAAGGAAGAATCCAAAGAAGGAACAACAGAAGAAGAATTAACCGCCGAATACGACGAAGACGATGATGATGGAGAATGGATCACTCCAGACAACATCCAAATCGCCATTGCCAAGGATGAAAACAAAGATGATATACAAAGTGAAAGAGAAACCCAAACCACGATCAAAATAGCCAGTGCATTAGCGAGTGGAGATTTTGCCGTTCAAAACGTTGCTTTACAAATGGGAATGCACTTGATGAACACCATGTCCGGTTTACAAATCAAGAGATTAAGAAACTACATGTTGCGTTGTCATGCATGTTTCACATTAGTCCCAATTCCAAGAGACTCTACACCAAAACATTTCTGTCCATCATGTGGTGGTCCAACCTTACGTCGTATTGCCGTCTCCGTGAACTCTGAAACCGGTAAGATCACTCCACACATCAAGAAGAACTTCCAATGGCGTACAAGAGGTAACGTCTACTCCATGCCATCTCCATTATCTAAAAACACAACTAAAAAATACGGTAACAGAGGTTTCCAACATCGTGGTAATGATAAGATGGATGGTGGATTCTTCACCGAAGATCAACGTGAATACCAACAAGCGGTCAAGAACGCCAAATGGCAACAACGTCAAAACGAAAAGGCACTTGAAGATTTCATTGGTGGTGGATCTGCAGATAATTGTATCTCTCCATTCTTTACCGGTGCTGACGTGAAACAAGTCCATGTTAAGGTCGGCAGGGGTAGATTCGCCAACCAATCCAGAAAGAAGCATTAGACACATTCCCTTTATATCTCGTATAACTCTATAAACTGTAAGAAAACTATGAAACCCGTAAGAAAACAATACGTAACCGTACATGTGTCGTATCCGGGTCATCGAATCTTTCACCGATCGCTTTGTGCGGGGCGATGGATGCATGGAATTTTCACACACTTCTGGTCTTGATGTATATCCACTTTTCCTTCCCTTGATCTTTCTTCTCTGAATGGATACACATAAACAGAAGCAACAAGCAACAATGTCAATGATACCATTACAACACAAGGCAGCGGGCCACGATGGTCCGATGCAGAGTATCGACGGTTCGTTGTTTGTTAAACCTACGACAAATCAAGAAATCGAATTTTACAATGAGACACAGGTTAGAAGGATGAAGCTAGAAGATGTCGGATACGGAGAAGCGTTGTTCGATTGGATGCCCGAATACGTCGGTGTATTATACCCCGGTGCATCCAACGATTTGATCAGAGAGACAAACGGGAGGATCGACCCAGATTTACTCACGAAAGCAACAGATACATTAGAAGTGGAGGGGGAGAACAAACAATACTTGATTTTGAGCAATGCATTACACGGATTCAGCCAGCCCAGTATAATGGACATCAAGCTCGGGTCGGTGTTGTATGATGAGAGTGCCAATAGCGATAAGGTCCAACGAATGAAACACGTTTCAAAGAACACGACTAGTGGGTCGTTAAGTTTTAGAATTGCAGGTATGATTATCAAAGATGATTTTGACGGTAAGTTGCCTGCCGATTTACAACATTTGAAAATGAAAGACGTGTGTACCAAAGATTTCGAAAAGGGATACCTTACATTCAACAAATATTTCGGAAGGAAACTGACAAAGGACAACGTATCTGAAGGATTGAAGATATTTTTCAGGTACAATACATTACCGAAGAAAGTCCAAGACATCATCGTGCAGAATTTCTACGTCAGGTTACAGATGTTGTACAATTGTCTATTAGAGGAAGAAGTACGGGTTGTATCGGGTTCGCTATTTTTTGTCTTTGAAAACGACATGAAGCGATGGGAAGAACTAGGATACGAAGATCCGATAATACAGCCACAATTAGCAAATGACGATGATGACGAAGAAGATGATGAAGATGATGATGACGACGATGTCAATGCACCATTGAGTACGTTGAAATTCATAGACTTTGCACACGCCAAATACACACCAACCAAGGGATACGATGAAGAAATTGTATCGGGTATAGAGAACCTATTCGGAATAATAGAACATGTATAGACATGCCAGATGTTATATAATTGTTAGACAAAGATAGTAGATATGTAGATTAGATACAAACACTTATGATCTAAAGTTATTCTTCATAATTCTGAGTTTATCCATGATCTCGACAGGATCGGTCAATCCTGTGGACTTTAAGATTTCTGGATCACCTAATCTCATGAATGGATTGAACTTCTTTTCATCGGCAATAGTGAATTTCCCTGTTGTGACTTCATTTTCATCACAGAATGATTTCAAAGCGTTCAATGCAGCGTTGTTTTGGCCTAATACAGACAACGAGAATCTGACATTGTCGGCAGTGTACTCGTGACCTGGATAGACGACAGTGTTGTCTGGCAACGACATCAACTTCTCCAGGCACTTATTCATCTGCTCACCATTACCTTCAAAGAATCTACCACAACCAGAAATGAACAATGTATCACCAGTAAACACGCATTTTTGATTAGTAATTTTATCAACGGCATAGTAGCAGATCGAGTCTTGGGTATGGCATGGGGTATGGATCGCAGTGACTTCGATGTTATCACCCAATTGGATGACTTCGTTGTCAGATGGGGTGTATGAGACACCAGGTGAGTCATCACCAGCGATGATTGGGATGTTTTTGAACAACGTTGTGGATAGGTACTGATTACCGCCCGAATGGTCGTTGTGATGGTGGGTATTCACAATGGAGACGACCTCTGACTTGTTCTTCTTGACGAGATACTCTTCAATGTCCTTAGGAAACGCCGGATCAAAGATCCAGGACTTGTTGCTGCTTTCGTCGGTTAGGATGTAACAGTAGTTATCACCACATTTCCATCTCATCGGCAATGACGTGACGTGCATCTTTCTCTGGGGTACTATTGCGGGAGTCTGTCTTCTGAGCAGTGTCTGTGTTCCTCTTTTAGGAAGACGGTGCATGCCAGGGAGGAGGACGGTGGCGACCCCCTGCAGAAGAAGAGGACGTGTCTGTCCAGACGACAGAAGACGTCACTTATCGCCCTGGGCCGGGCGGGACGGGCAACGGCCAATCACGCCGCGGCGAAAGCCAACCGGCCGGGACAGTGACCTTTCTGTCCTTTCTTTTGTCTTTTTTGTCTTTTTTCAGTATTATACACGGGGAACACAAATACCAATCTATACAGTCTACGTAAATAAATAATAGTAATAATAATAATAGTGGCGATGGCACCGACAATCCCCTATTTGCCGGCACAAACCCGTTTGTGGACTTTCAGATGGTCCGATCTCTTGAACGAGTATCCGCATTCTTCACACTTGAAGGGACGACGGTTGGCATGAATAAGAGCGTGTCTATTGAGTGCTGTACTTCTGGAGAAGTGCTTGCCACATTCGGCACAGAGATGTACACGTTTGACGCCGGTGAGGTTCGTATTAGAACATCCGTTCTTACGACTGATGGTGTGGTTTTCCTTATTGATTCTAGCTCTTTTTATACTGTTTGGTTGCGATTGTTGCTGTTGCTTTACTGTGTTCGCCAGAGAGGTAGAGTCTTTCAATGCCTGTGTCGATGGGGTTGTGAGTGTCAATGTCGAGTTGTTCTGGCAGAGACACCCGTATGGCAAGAAGAATTGGGATTCTTGTGTATCCAGTTCCTTCTTAACCAACAGTTTCTTTAAGTACAGTTGTAGCTTAAAAATGTCGTAGTGGTATACCTTGACGTTTTCAATGCTGTTGATGTTGACGACTTTGTGGAAATCGTTGGTGAAGGAGTACAATTCGATGATGGTTTTGAATATATCGAACCTTTTCACGATTTCTTGGAGGAATGAGAAATCGACATTGTTGAACATTGGATAGACGGAGAAATAAATAGTCGAATTGAATGGGATTTCCAGATCGGTCAAGTCGATTGGATCATCGACGAGTTTTGTGAAATAAATATCGTGACTTTCAGGTATCTTGATAGTCAGCAACTTCTCATTTATATTGAGCATACATTTGTTGTGTGTTTGGATCTTGAACGAGGATCTTTTCTTGTATGTCAAAAAGAGCAAGTCCTTACATTGGTCAACGTCTTGATTGATGATCGTGAGGTTTTTCATGTAATTGGATATCTTAATGAATGATTTGTACTTGATGTTACAATTGATGATGGAAATACTCACCAGGGAGGAATCGCAGATGGCATTGAGGAAATCGGAATCAAACTCACATTCAATGAGCGTGAGCTTATGCAGTTTAGACAAGACCGTGTTCATGGCACCATCTTCGATGACAAACTTACAATGTTTCAAAGTCAGCTCTTCCAGTTGAGTCAAGAGTGGGAGGGTTTGTAACATTTGAATTGCATTTGTCGAATCGAAATTGAGCGAGAAGTACAGCTTTCTCATATGCTTACAGTTGTTCAACAGCCAGCTGAAGGTGATGTTGCTCTCCAGGGTGAAGTTCAAATATAATGACGTGATTCTATCCAGAGTACCTAAATCTTTCAATTGGGATTTATCAATCGTATCAAAGACAATCAGATCGTAATAGACTTTGATTTTCTCGTCGATGTGTAGCGGAATGTAGTCCCTCAGTCTCCCCTTGAAGTATATGTTTTTCAAGTTTTCATTTTTGTGGATTATGGTGGAGACACTGAACAGATCGACTTCGTTACCAATGATATTCAACGTTTCGTATGTGAGCTTTTCCACGATATCGAAATATTCGTAGTTGATGAGCGTGAGGATTCTCAATTTCGATTTGAGACTTTCCGAGTCCTTGATGACGGAGATCTTGTCGTTTTGGATCTTGATGCTGTTACAGTGCTTTTCCAAAACTTCGTAGATCTTGTTGTACTTCTTTGTTCCGATTTCCACGAGCGGGAAGTGGATCTTGTTGACTTTGCAGTCGATGAGGTACTCCAAGAGATAGTCGTATTCGTCGGAGTCGATCGAGAGCTCGAACCAATCGCTCTCCTCACCATTGGCGCCAGTGGAATTGTTAGCAGTACCATTGTTGTTGTTGTTGTGAGAGTCGTTTTCAACTAGTTTCAGACATGGGAAGTTGTTGAACACGTCGACGAGGTCGATCCAGAGGGCTTTCCTGTTCTCCTCGAGCTCGTTGAAGTTGTAGAAGTCGTCGCGTTTCTGGTCCTTGGTGATGGCGTTGAGGATGGAGATCAGCTGTCTGATGTTGAGATACCTGAGGATTCTCTTGCGTATGCTGGAGCTGGGGATGTCGAGGAGAAGCTGCGCCAATTGGCCGGTTTCGATCTTCCCGCTGACGGGGTCTTCGAGGGGGTAGAAGGGCCGCAGTAACATGTCCTGGCCGGGGGTCTCTGGTGTGGTGTGTGTGTGTGGGGGCCGTCCAGAGGGCCGTCAAGACACCGTCATCACCAAGCGTCAACCAGCCAACAGCCACCGCCATCATCAACATCGCATCACTGCCCGCTGCACTCGGCGCGAGATCTCTGCGCCTTCCGCTTTGGCCGCACCGCACAGGCCGCCGGGCGCTGTGGGCACTTTGCATTTTGGAATGGCTCCGTGGTGGACAATTCGGGGTTCGGAGTACACGGTTGGCTATTAGTGGGGGCTATACTACGGCTATTATACAGTGGGACTACTGTGCAGGGTCGGCTGCCGGCGTCGGCTCTGCCTCTGCGTCGGCGGCCGCTCCGCCGTCGTCCTTCTCTCCTGCTTCGTCGTCGTCTTCGTCGTCTTCATCTTCATCGTCTTCATCTTCATCATCATCGTCGTCGTCGTCGTCGTCGTCATCATCATCATCGTCGTCATCATCATCATCATCGTCTTCGTCATTGTCATTGTCATCGTTATCATCATCATTATCGTCGTCCTCGTCCTCGTCCTCAGGATACCCTCCGAGCTTCTCGACAATCATGACAACGATCTCGTTCCAATCCATCATACCACCCATACCTATTTCGCCGTAACTGCTCATCACTTTCTCCGTAGGCTTTAAAATCTCGATCCACTTCATGTTCTCTCTGATCACCTTCACGTGTCTCTTCGTGATCACAGAAGTGTAAGCAAACGAAACCATCGCTGGCGCTAGTAAGATCGGATACTGACTGTTCCATGCTCTCACCACATTCGTCAAGAGATTATCACACAATCCGAGTGCAATCTTACTCAACGTGTTCGCCGTCAATGGCGCAATGATCAAGATATCCGCCCATCTTCTCAACTCAATGTGTAACACAGGATCCGTCCGACTATTCCACGTACTCCATTCGTCTTCATCCCTCCAAAGCAATATATTACTTGGGAACTCGTTTTTCGATATGAAGTTCTCGGCAGCTTTCGTCAAGATCAATTGGATCGACACCTTGTCTTTGTAGATTTCTTCTAATTTGTTAATGATCAATTTGGTCTTCTTAATGGACACCGATCCACAAGCACCGAATAAAATGTGTAATTTACCATCATCATGTTGGAGTCTAGCTGACACGTTCGATGGCGTCATCACGACATCCTGAGTCGTGCTCATACTCCCCGTGTGCGTTAGCGTCGTAGCACTCAATGGTTGCATGCTTGGAATTATAGATGATGTGTTGGAATTGGCACGGTTTTCACCATTAGATTGCTGTTTGAGATCTCCAACGGCAGCTGGGACACCAGCTTGTTGGATCGATATGTTAGAGAGGTCGAACGCCGGTCTGAGATTGATGTCTGTACTGCTGCCGTTGTTTGCATTTGATCCACTTCTCGACCTCACAATAGGCGTCGTTGGCGTAGCATTAGCCATTGATGTCGCCATTGGAGATTGGTGTCTTAACGTATCATCAAGAAAGAAATGCGCATGCATCGAAGAAGATCTCTGATGAATAGTCGCTGGGAATTGTGTGCCCATAGTAGATGTAGTTGGCGACAGGAGATTACCATTGTTGTTGAATTTATCTCTAGCAACTGCAGCTGCCATTGACGCAGAAACGGCATGTTGAGCCGCTGTACTGGCATCAAAACTGATCGAATCGTCCAGAATCTTAGAAATGGAAGGATTCTCTTCCATGAAGTACCCACGTTGACTGGACGAGCTCTCCATATCATTGCTAGTAATTGGCATATCAGATTTGTCATCAGCATTAAAATTTCCCAATGTGGACATGCCAGAAATGAGATTGTTTGATAAGTCTGCCGTAGTCTCAGATTTGACACTCAGCACGTCGGACCTGCTGTCATTCGTGCCTCTCATGACTGCTCTCGTGTGCTGCAAGATTGGCGGCGGGGACGGACAGCGTAGATTGGAAATGGCAAGAACGCTAGGTGACTCCAGTGAGTCCTTGTTCAAAGTTAGGGTGGGAGATACCACGCTCTCTTCTTCTGGGCCGGCTGGGGCGGCGTCCATGGCTGCACGGAGTTGTTGCTGGGGCTCCATCGGGGTGTGGGATGTGGGTATAGTGTCTGGGTTGTGCAGAAAGAGGGCCTGCAGAGCACGGGAACGTCTGCTCAGCCAGAAGTGTCAGGTTATCCACCGTCCACCAATAAATGCTGCTCAGTATGTAGCGCTGAGCTTCTGCTGAGCTTTTTGCTGAGCTTTTTTGGGGAAGTGGCGTCCCATTTTTTTGCCTTTTTTTGCCCATGGGAAAAAATTAAAAAATTTTAAGTCCAGTCACGTGACCCTTACGTCATCAGACATTAAATGGAATTAAAATAGATAGGCAAATAGAAATACGTAGGTAGGTATATATACAGGTCGTAGAAGTCATAAATATAGGGTAATAGGTGCAGTTGTATGTACAGGGAGGGAAGAGGGGAGACACCACCCACTAGAAGAACATCTGGTAGAGATCGTCCAGCTCGGACTCGCCAATGTCGCTTGGTTGGTCACTGGTTTCCGCAAGAACAGGGTTCAGTTCGTTGTTTTGGAAGATATTCCATGTCGAGTCGACAACGTTCCACTTGTCTTCAAACGTGAAGAGCTCCATCCCGCTCTCTTGGATCGAATTGTAGTACTCGGTCGTCTTGTCGATGATGTATTTCCAGTACTCACTCTTGACATTTTCGAGGTTTTCCTCTTCAGTTTCACGTGAACTCCAGTATGTTTCAAACTGTTGCACGTTCTTCAACAACAAGCAGATGTAAAGCAAGAACTTGAAATGCACCCGGAACCGGCCATACTGGATCAAGGCGCCCTTATCGGAAACTCCGTTGTAGAAGTCAATCAAAAATTCAGTTAATGCAGGCAACGATTTCATCAAATTAGCCATCGTCACATACCCCTGGTCAGTTGGTGAAATTCCGTACAGTCCCTTACACATGTAGTTCTCAGCATCAACCAAGGAAAGGTCGCTGAATCTGATAATGTGTTCAACACTAGGATCACCTTCGTTAAAAAATGGAGAAATCATCTTATGTTTGGCACTGGAGTTGAACACTGCAAAATAACAGAAAATCAACTTGTTACCAATAGTCATGAATCTGGAAAATGCCAATCTCATAGAAACGGTCAATCGGGTAGCTTGGTTGTCATGTGGGATCCGACCGTTAGTCACCTTCTTGATCAATCCATACGTCAAAACCAACGAGTAAAACAAATGACATTCAGCCTTACCCTTCAGTTCTTCAATAAGAACCTCGTCGTTCTCAGTCACAGTGACAGGCAACTCTTCGATTTCATCAATCGCCAATCTGAGAATGAACAGCAAGATCTGATAACAAATCACAAAATCACCCTTGATGATAAGCGAGAAGATATAATGGACAGGCTTATATTCAACGGCGTTCAATAACTCATCAAATGGCTGGAAAATATAGAGCAACTTGGATGCAGAATTTGCCAAGTCAATGATTTGGTTTAACGAAATCGGGTCTGTAGAATTAAAAGATTGAACAACGTTTCTCACATATAAGACGATCGGTTCCCAATATTCGTAGAGTCTAGGATTGCAATACTTATAATCGATTTTCAAAGGCTGTCCCAAATATAGGCCAACGACAGCATCCATGAATTGGATGATATTCCAAGCAGATCTGACCTTGTCCTCAGGATAATTCTCCAATTGATCGCATCGGATATGGATCCCCAAATTGAACGCAATCTCGAGACATATATTAAACAACACGTTGGAATTATTGTTCGATGAGATGGAATCCAACAAAAAGAAGTTCATTCTGTACAACATGAACCCAAGTAGCAATTCAAATGTTGGACGGTCCTTATAATCGGCAAAACACATACATTTCAATGACAAATGGCCCAATTCAGTAAGTCCAGACAATGGAAGTTGAAGCTCGTATTTGAATTCTGTAGCATCGTCAATCTCGGTAAGCACACAAACGATTTGAACGACACCGAGGACATTCGCAAATATCGAATACACGGTAAGATAATTTTCGGAATCTTCTGATGGAGGAAGATACACGTACCCGTTTCCCGTCTTCACGAAATGCTTGTTCATTGGCAACATCAACACGTCGTATTCCAAATACATGCTGGTGACGACGTTTCTCAATTCTTGTTCAAAATACAACAACCGTTCATTAATCGCGTCAAAGTTGACAGTGACTAGTTTATCAATCAAATAGTCGATTTCTTCCTTTTTGTATTGTGAGGTAATGATTCTAATTTCCTCGTTTGATTTATTGATAGAGTCCTCCGTTTCTGTCGTTTCGGAATCGAGATCCGAAAACAAAAACGGCATCATGGATTTGAATTTATCGTACTGCTTGTTATTGCTGAAAATTGTATCGAGACAAATAGGAGACAAGTACTTGACACTGTCTCCATTCTTGAGAAACAATGGCTTCTTGAAGAGATGTGTTCGGTAGTTGAATAGTTCACTATCTTGTTTCGTATATGGCTTATCACCGGCTCGGCCCGGATTTAATCCCGGATTATCACCGGGTGTATTATCTTTACCATGATGACCCGAATCACCTTCACTGCTACCGCTTCCAGCATCTGTTTCATTCGTCATGGCAGTACCGTCCAATTGACCCACCTCGAGTTCCAGCTGTTTCATCTCCTCAGCTGTGATGTTGTAAGTACACGTGTCTTGAAGCTTTGATCTGATGCATCGGGTGCACGGCAATTTCCTATCACATTTCACTTTCCGCCTCCGGCAGTTGGTGCACACGTAGGAAGGGCGTTGCATCTTCTTGATGGCACTCCCGTCCTCGACCGACATGATTGATGTGTGTGCAAGGGGGATTCTAGCGAGAGAGAGAGGGAAGGAGAAGAGAAAAGGGTGTATGACAAGCGGGAGAGAAACACAACAGGGGGTGACAGACCAGTCATGCCCGTCTCACAGGTCAGCGGTCAGTCAGTCACTTCACTATAGGTCATAGGTCCGCCCTTATTAACCCTTCACGTAGAAAATACGCTATCCGGAAACGACTAGGATCACCGCCCACCCGCCACCCGCGCCACCGGCCAGTTACGATTTACAATTGTATGTATCCTTTTGACCCGTTTACACAGCGTCTATATAAGTAGTAAAGTACACAGAGGGGCCCGTTCACTTGTTCACGAACCACGTGCAGTCGACGTACGAGAAGTGGGACTGGAACTTGTCCATGTCGAAGGTGTCCACGTCGCCGCCCGTCTCGATCAACTGTTTCACCGCAACGACAAAGTACTTGTACAGCGTGTAGTAGATGAAGTTCTGCGAGATGAGTGACTGAGAGGTGTTGAAGAAGAACCCGATCAGCAGCTTGATCATCGCATGCGGGTTCTTCGACAAGGCGTCCACAGATTCACTCAATTGCACGATATCCGCATCGAAATCCGCAAGCGTTGGGGATGAACATTGACTAGCAACGAAATACTTACACAATTCTTCAGATTGCTTGCTTGTGATATCGAACAAGAAGTTGTAGTTTTGATCACTGGTCTTCGAGTTGTTCTTCCGAACAATCATCCGGCACATGAAACTCGTCAACGTGTAGATGATTCTTGTGAAAATTTGAATCAAATCGAAAGAATACTTCTCATAGAATGAGCCGTCCTTTTCAGAAAGTTTAACCAACATGATATTCAAATCCACCAATGAGACAATCGACAACTTGATCGATCTTTCGAAAAGTCTCTTTTCCAATTCTTCAAACTCTAATAACATCTTCTGATCTTTCTCGTTATCTCCACAACTGACCTTGAACTCTTCATATGTCTTGATGAATGAGAAATAACCGTTATAATACAAAAACAACAACAAGTTCAGAGCTCTGATGGATGTGGCCACACCCACCAAATCGTTGTTTTTAAGACACACACTCGTAGGAACAAGCTTATGAGAGATAAACCTTTCGAACTCAATGACAAACCGTTCGTATTGGACGATCGACACATCGTCATTCTTGTTGTTATTCTTGCTATTGGCCAAAATGAACGCCTTTCTGTAAAACTTACAAATGTCAGCACAGTTCGCATCAAGGAACGACGTCACATATATGTTGTCCATATCACTACTGATCAATTGTGGAATACCGGAATTGAACGAACTGAAAGTATCGATGAACATCACCAAGTTCCAAGTATTGTGGAAATCCGAATCTTTGAAATAATGCAAATAGTCATCCTCGGAGATATTGGAAGGTTTGGTATTACAATAGACACCTAAATTGACAGCCATGTAGATGGCCATCACACCGTAATTCAAACCTAATCCTGTATTACCCGATTTGAAATTGAAACGATGGGTATATGAAATCATGAATAAAATAACTAACGTACCCAACATTGGGATATTGAATTTTTGAGAGAGATCTGTTTCATTTAAGATGATTTTGAGGAAAGAGTTTAGCAAATCTGTCTTGTGATCAGTATTGATGTTTTCATGTTCTAGTAAAGTTTCATAATCGACTTGATGTGGGATCTTGATAACATTTTCACTCTTTGGTAACCCGAATCTTAAAATAGCGATGATTAACAAAATCTCACTGGCGTCATCATCTGTGCCAATCTTCACGATTTGTAATTTACCATCCGATGCTCTGACAAAATGATCCGATAATAACTTGTTGATCAAAGCTTCAGGGACGATTGGGACAGACATGGTTAAGACCTTTGTGGAAATGGTCATCGTTTTAATAAACGTTTCGTAATCAATGAAGTAGTTTTCCAAGAGCTTACAGATGAATCTGAACTTGGAGATTTTCAAATCATTCAAACTGATCTTGCTATCGTCGATACTATAATCACGGGAGATGATGAGTTTTTCAAGAGCCTCTCTATAAAGCTCGACAGAGAAGATGGACTTCCATTTCAATAGATCGTTATCGATGAGTGGGAGAGACTTCTTGAACAACTTACCCATATATCTATCCACCTCAGTGTAACTTGTAATGGAGGACGCACCGAATTGTAAATTGAAAGAATCGAGAGTGACGGTTGGTGTGGTTTTCAAAATTGGTTTCAAATTGATGGAAGTGATTAGTTTCAAGCCCTTGAGGATTTTCGAATTTAAAATCGAGTCGTCATCGAGATAGAATCTCAAACGTTCAATCTTATCTCTCAACTGGTCGATTTCATCGTTTTGAATATGTGTTGATTTCAATTGCTCCAATGCCAACAATAAATTATTGAACTCTCGTGATGCGAAAGCAGCATCGATTGACGGATCAGAGTGTTGAGTGTCTGCCGCAACAGGATTTGTATTTGTGGATCTTGGAGCGGCAAACGAGCTTGCATGCTTAGACGAGAAATCGAGACTCTTCCTGATGTTGTTATGAAGTTGAATATTAGAGGCGATGTTGGCGATATGTTCATTGGCTTTTGCGTTTGCCACGGAAACCTTATGGAATCTTTCTTCGTCTTCGTTTTTGTCTTCTGCCGATTCCGACTGTTCGTTGATCGAGTGTGGTGGAGTGTCGTTTATGCTTTCGTCGTCCATGAGGGAATCATCGTCCCGTCGAGGCTGTGCTGGTGCTGGAGTTGGTGTTGGGGTGGAATTTGCCGAATCGTCAGTCTCATTGATCGAATAGACACAAACAGAATAGCCATGTCTCTGACAAGAACCGCAGATCGGTCTCTCCCTGTCACATTTCACCTTTCTTCTCTTACAGCTCATGCACGAGATCGATATTCTATTTCTTCTTTTCTTGGCGGCCACGTAATCCGGAGGAGGTTGAGAAGTGATCTGCACTAGCTTGTTAGTGGAGCTGTCAAGCAGAGTCGTGACGAATTGTCTGTACGATTGCTGGGTATTGGTATTAGTGGTATTATTTGTGCCGTTATTATTATTATTATTATTATTATTGGTAGTAGTAGCAGTAGTGTTAGAGGAAGTATTATTATTATTATTATTATTAGTAGTGGTAACATCATTGTTATTGATAAGGTTGGAGCCCAAGTTTCCATTTTCCCCGGTGTATGTGAATATAGTGGAGCTGCCAGCAGCGGGAACGTTGTTGTGTTGTGGGTGTTGCATTTGTTGCAGTGGTTGCATTTGCTGCATTTGTTGCTGTTGTTGGTGCTGGTTTGCAGAGAGGTTATTGCCGTTTATATTACCGTGATTGTTAGTCTGCGAGTACTGATAATATCGATATGGACTCTGGACGGGCTGAATCTGCGGTGGCGTCTGGTAGAACTGCTGGTTGTGCATGCCTGCTGGAGGTTGCTGCTGCTGTGGGCTGTTGTTGGTGTTGCTGCCGATGCTGTTCTGGGAGCCCTGGGTGTTGTCGTTGGTCGACCATCCCGCCGGAAGCGGGTATCCCTGGTTGAAACGGTCCATTTGTGGTTGTGCGTGCGTGCGTGGAGGAGGGGGGAGGGAGCTGGTGTCTAGGAGTGCAGCCGGTGGTGGAGATGTGTTGGGGGGAGAGCCTGGGAGGAGGAAGGACGTTTCAGAGGTCAGATGGACAGAGAGAGAGGAGGAGGTGTGTGTGAAGAGAGACGGAAAGACGACCAACGACAGGCTCCAAACCAGGGAGAACGACCACGACAGAGCCATTTTCCAATATTTTCCACTTTCCAGAGAGCAGAGAGCAGACAGACAGCCCACAGCCAGCAGCTCCCGCATTCCAAATTTCCCGGCAATTTGCCGCGAGTCTCGCCCCGCCGTCCCAATGCGGCAGCCTTCCCAATGCGGAAGCCGCGACCCCCGGCGCTCCGCCCGCCCCGGAGATAGCCCCGCCCGATCGGGACGCCCGACACCCCCAGCCCCCAGATCCGTCGGACACCCCGTGTGTCTATTCGAGCTAGTTGTTGTCTGTTATGTTACACATTAGATACACTACTTACACTACTTTACACGCATTCAGTCAAGCACGTCGCCCAGACGGTAGCACCCACGGCCGGAGAGCACTTCTTGCTCCATCGCCACCTCCTCACGGTTCACCATAGGCCCGTAGTCACCTTCGTAGATAGTCGCCCCGCTCTTCCGTCTCAGCTCCACAAGACCACACTCCCAGCTCTGCAGGATCTGCTCACTACTGGGCCTCTCCTCCGGGTTCGGGTTGATCATCCAGCTCACGAGCTTGTCCAGCGTCGAGTTGCCGTCGTAGAACCAGTACGGGATCCAGGACTCGAGGTTCATCATGCTCATCATGTTATTGCTGTTGTTGTGGCTGTTGTTGTTGTGGCTGTTGTTGTTGTGGCTGTTGTTGTTGTTGTTGTTGCTGTGGCTAGCACCATTCATCCGGTTCAACTTGCCCTTGATCACAGAGGAGTACGACACGTTCGACAACTCCGTCTTGATCGTGTTCTCGCTTTCTCCGCGGATGTTGCTGAAGACACTATCGCCGTTCCCGTTCATGTTGCTGTTGAGGAACCGATTGCAGTCCGACAAATCACTGCTGCTCAATCGGCCGGCGTCTGTCAAGTCGCCCGACCGAAGCTTTTGCCAGGGGGTACCATTGTCCGGCAGAATCACATTCGCCGCAACTTCAACCATGATCAATCCAACACTGAAGATGTCCGCCGCAAACGTGTACTCATGCTTGGAAATGATCTCAGGGGCAATGTACTCTCTGTCACCTTCTCTGTCGAAAAACGTAGGAATAGGCAGCTTCACTCCAACACCGAAATCTCCAATCTTCAACGTACCATCGAATGTAATGAAAATGTTCGCAGGCTTCAGATCGAGATGCAAGATGTTATGCGAATGGATCCATTTCAACCCCATCATCACTTCAACCAAGATCTTCCACACCCTCCACTCATCTAACCGGCTTCTGCTGATCTCACACTGGTTGATTAAAAATTGATCAAGCGACCCATTCTCACAGTAATCCGTCATGATGTACAAATGGCTCTGGATCTCCCACGCGGAAATCAACGTCAACACATAGTCTCTACCGTCATTATGATCGATGATCATATCATCGTGGGTATTGATCTCACCGTCTTCTCCATTGTCACAGATATATTCGGTGCCATTGCTATTATTATAATCACTGTACTCACCGACTCTTCTCAACGACTTCAAAATCTCAACTTCTTCAAGCTTTCTCAATCTCGTCTTAGGACCAGGCATCCGCTGTTTAGTTCTCTTCACCGCATATTTCACACCTTCGAATTGCACCTCGTAAACAACAGAAAACTCACCCTTGCCTAACAACGTACAGTTCCCAAACTTGGAAAACAAATGGTTGTCAACCCCAGGATTCTCCTTGACAATACCACCCTCAACACCACCGGCGCCGTTGGTCAGCAGTGTTTCCGTGCTAGCACAGTAGATGTCCCTCAACGTACTCTTACTTTCATTCATGTAGACAGGAGTAGATGCAATCATCAGGTCGGAGCCAGTAGATCCGATCGATCCACTTCGAGCTTCATTATAGTTTCCATGCTTATGTGGTTTGGTGAAAATGAAATCAATTGGAGTATGTGGAGAGTGCTTATCTTGGTTATCCGCATTAGGAATACTAACCATCAGTGATGCTGGCATATTAGGTGGTGCAAAAACAGGAACTTTCCCACTCTCAGTAATCAGATTGACACTCGACGTAGAACCTCTTGGATTGAGTGATTGCACAGATGGGTTTCTAGAATTAGCACGCTGCCAATAACTACTCCCACTCGATGACATACCCATACTTGTACTTGCAGTGTTGGTAACATTGTTATTATTGTTATTCACCGACTTGTATGAAAACCCAACACGTCTCGTAGGAGTGTCGTTCAATTTACCACCACTGCTGTAGCTTCCATTACTTCCAATACTATTGAAACTCTCAGGAGTGTTCATATTCGAACTGTCCTTCGTACTCTTCACACTGGATAAATTGATTGGTATGTGTAGCTTTTCCCTTGGCGTCGTTGGTAATTTCTCAGCTTCGTCCCACATCTTCACATCATCATCGTCATCGGTATCTTCGACAATACGCATCTTCTTCGATAAATCCATGATATGGTCATTATGATGCACATTGCTTGCATTACTCTGTTGATGTTGACTATGTGTGCTGCTTGTGAAGATAGAAAGATTAGAATTCTCTTCTTCATTGTACAAATCATCGAATTCGTTGGTGAATTTCAATAGACATTGTTGTAAATCAGATGTGTTCACGGCAGGCAATGCATTCGTTTGGTTGGGTTGGGTATTCATGATATTATTGACATTATTATTAAGATTGGTATTAGGGTTCGTATATGCTGGTTTCGAAAGATGTGATGATGCATTGTGTTTGGACATGGTGGTGTTCTCAGTCATGTTGTAAGAATTCTTCGTATAACTCGTCTCATTGGCAGTCGTATTAAACGAAGAGTTCATTGATTTAGGTGTAGAGGAATTGTTGTTGAAAATGATATTCTTTGAATTCTTAAGTGATGTGGAGCTAGTTGATAATGCTGATGTATTTGCTGTTGGAGGGGCTGATTTATTCTTGGACTTGATGCTGTCTATATCAACGACTCTTGGTGGCTTCTTACATGGTGTCTCGGGCACTTGCTTGGATTTCCGTATCGTATTCAGTCCACTCTTACTTTGTAAACCTGTTGATGTGAAGGCAGTTTGAAGTGGTTTCACAGACTTGAATGCAGCTGGTGTGGCAAACTTGGTATTGCTCGAAGAAGGAATCGTCAATGGTGGAACCATTGATGTTGAATTGGAAGTGGCAACAGATGAAGAATTCGACATTGAGATAGAACCAGTCGTTATTGGTCTATTCGTTAACGATGTGGAACTGGACATAATCATTGAATTTGGTAATTTGTTGAATGCATATTTAGAGGGAGATGTGTCATCAACCATCAAGTCCATATCTATATCGAGTGTATCTGTAGACTTACGTTGTTCATCATCATTGTAAATATCGATATGGCTAGAATGTGTGGATTTCGAATTTGGAGTTCCAGTTGCTGCCGGAAGTGTAGTGTTTGAATTCAAGAGTTTGTTTAATGCAAATGATTTTGTCTTTTTGATTGCTTGATGTTGCTGTGCTTTATCATTTGTCCTCGAAGGAGAGAGTTCGTTCTTCGTTGGTGATATCTTTTTCGATAACTTATCCTTATAATGTTCTAACTGTCTTTCTAATTTCTTTTGCATGTCGGAGCCTCTTCTAGTTGTACTGACATGACTGATATTGTTAATGTTGTGGGTTCCGAATATACTGGAATACTTGACTCTCGTAGGCTTGTAGGTCGTCTTCGCACGCGTAGTTGAAGAAGAGGATGATGATGTCGTTGTTGTTACTGCCAATGGATCGTTAGGATCTAAAGACGATGTGTTCGTATTATTGAATGTCAACTCGTTGAAACTCTTCAGCATCTCGTCATTCTTCGATGAATTGTTGATGACTCTTTGGGTGGAAGGACTTGCTTCTAGTGATAGGTTTAGTAAACCAGTACTCCGACGCAATGAAGCTCTTTGACTGTTGCTGGTGTTCGTACTACTCGACGATGATGATATTTCTCCATTGTTCTTCAGAATCTTGTTGGACTTGACTGATGGATGGTACGCCACCGGAGTCGAGCAGTATGGAATATCTGCGGCTTCTTCGTTATTGCTGCGACTGCCGCCTTCTGCATCTATGCCTTTGGAATGCATGATATCTTGTTTGTTTTGCGAGTTTGGCGAATTTGGTGAATGGAGATGTCTCTTCCTCCTGTTCTGCGGGAAGGCCGTCATGTTGAGTGCAGCTGGAGTCATGTCGGATAACTGCCTGCTCATGGTTGTGCCCTCTTGTGTCGTGGTGGTTGCTGTTGTTGCTGTGTGTGTGGGAGCCAGGGGAGATGAATAGGAGATGCTCAGCGGTGCCAGAGATGCACACCCTGCAAGTGTTGTTGTCAGTTTGTAAACACACGTCAGACAGAAAAACGCGTCCTGCAGATCCGCCGTAATTCCAGGAAAATGCGAAATTCAGGGGACGCGTCGATCGACGCGGGGCACCGAAGACACCCGTGCACCTGTGGCTTTTCTGGAATTTGCCACCTTCCCTTTTCGCTTTATCTTGATTTCCTCGAGGAGACGGACGTTCTGCTCTGCGCTGAGCGTTCAACAGCTTTCCAGTGCCTGTTTATTTCACCTATCTGTCGCCTT
>JAJMLU010000456.1:7021-19050 GCA_030569835.1 Pichia sp. NRRL Y-27261
CGATGAAGGTGGATCCAAAAAGCAAGGATGGTCAAAGATCGTCTCTTGGATTCTCTAATCAATCTCAACATTTTTATTTCTGCTTTTTTTCTTGATATTATTCTAATTCTGTTGAAATATATCCCCCATTTTTCTTCTTATTATTATTTTCTTTATTGCCTAGTGCCTATACTATATATCTAACCCTCTATAACTGGATTATAATTTGAGTTTCCTCTATTACGTACACCCCAATCTGTAATTCGATTAAAAAACGTAATTTGGCTTTAAAAACACTACCTAAATGCTATAAAAAAGAATAATATAAGGAAGACCGGTTGTCCAATCATAACTCACTGAGACGCGCATTGTCGTATCTGAGAACGGATTCAAGCAGGACTCTGAATCCGAGTTCAAGGTCTTCAGGTTCGGTGTGTTCTTCTGGGTTGTGAGAGACACCGTTTCTGCTTGGGACGAAGATCATCGCTGTTGGAACAACAAGATTGGTTGCACAGGAATCGTGACCGGCACCACTGTACATCTTGTGTTTTAAATCTTCACCAACAATGGCGATTGCAGAATCGTCGATAATGTCAACTAAGTCTTTGTTGAAATGAGTCGCAGGGTACGGATATGGGTCTTCGATGGTGTATGGTAACTTGACGCCGTTACCAGACTTGTTCAAACATGCTTCTTCAATGACTGCTAAACAGCCCTTTCTGATATGAGATAAACCTTCGTCTGTTTCGTGTCTGATATCAAGAACAAAATTGACTTCACCAGGAATGACATTAACGACATCAGGCAATAAGCTCAACTTGGCGATAGATGCTAAACCCTTGAACTCCTTAGCAACATCGTTAATGCCAGTGATGATCTTAGCTGTGGCTAACAATGCATCTCTACGGAACTCCATTGGAGTAGTACCTGTATGTTGGGACATACCTGTGATCTTAATGCTTAACCAGTTATAAGCTTGAGCACCAGTCAAGACACCGATCTTCTTTCCGAACTCTTCTAAAATTGGGCCTTGTTCAATGTGAATTTCAAAATGACATTTTAATGGGTTTTCCTTGTATGAACATTTGGTTTCACCTAAATAACCGATTCTCTTTAATTCCTGTAAAACGGTGGTTTCGTTATCGTAAATATCCTTCAACGCGTAGATTTCTTCCTTGGTCTTGACACCGGCCCAGACACTGGACGCCATCAAACTCATGGCGAATCTGGCACCTTCTTCGTTACACCAGTCGACTAAAGTGATTGGAAAATTTGGAGTGATGTTGTTTTCCTTTAAAGTTCTCAAAACTTGCAACCCGGAAAGGACACCGAAAATACCATCGTATCTACCACCGGTAGGTTGTGTGTCGAGATGGGAACCCATGCCGGTTGGTAACGCATCGTTGTATTTACCTGGATAAGTGGCAAAAATGTTACCACATTCGTCGATCTTGATAGTACAGCCTAATTTCTTAGTTTCGACAATGAACCAATCCTTGACCTGCTTGTCTAAATCACTTAACGCTAATCTGCAGACACCGGTTTGTGTTGGCTCTGGACCCCAGACACCCTTGGCACCGAACATGTCGGCAGTGGAGTGGATGGTGTCCACTAGTTCTCTGGAGTTGATCTTGAGGTCTTGACTGAATGATGTGACGGTCATGTTGGGTTTGTTTGGTTGTGTATTCGTTACTGGACCGGAGAAAAGACAAAAGCCCTGTCACCAGAGACAGAACTCCATCCAGAGGGGCTGCCTGTCTTATATAGACATCGCCGGGAGGGCCCCAGATGACGGATCGATCTCTTATCGGCCAGAACCGAGGTCGTCTCGGCTGATAGCTGAGATTGACCGTTTTCGGAAGGTCGCTCGCTTCACCGTTTTTGCTCAA
Source organism: Pichia sp. NRRL Y-27261 (assembly GCA_030569835.1). Classification (NCBI taxonomy): domain Eukaryota; kingdom Fungi; phylum Ascomycota; class Pichiomycetes; order Pichiales; family Pichiaceae; genus Pichia; species Pichia sp. NRRL Y-27261. The sequence goes on from JAJMLU010000456.1 coordinate 8,890, forward strand.
TTCGGCTAGCGTTTTCGGCTGCCGGAGACGGGTTCGGGGGTGTTTGCGTGGAGGTATTTGAGTCATTAGATCGTAGGTAGAAAAGGGTAGATAGGTAGATGTATATAAGTACAGGCGTTACCACTAGCATCCGTCACGGAATTCCCGAATAAGCGTCTCCCTCGGCACGCTGTTCATGTATGCGTGTTTATCGGCGGCATCGTAGACGGTCAGCACTTCCTGCCAGAACTTGTCCACGGAGAGATCGGTTAGCACGTAGATGCCTTCGTCATGGTTGTACTCGACAGAGGTGATGGCCCCGTAAGAGGACGGATCGGTGCTGATATCGAACTTCCTCTTATCAAAGGTGAAGTCGAAATCGTTCCTGATGTCTAAAAACTGTAGTAGTGCAACCAATGCTACTGGATCGTGGATGACGGGACCTTTGTAGTCCGGCAGCTTCTTGGCCAGCATTCTCTTGTTGAACGAGTCGATGAGCTCGTACATCATCAATCTGAAATTGGATGCGTTGTCGATGGTCTCGCCGTCTAATACGTCCTGTTGGATTTGATTCGAGATGAAGACTTTACTGGTAATATCCAACGACGCCTGGATCATCCTTTTGTTCAAGACCTCGTCATTGACAATCGCCTTTGCAGCGTATGGGTCACAATAATAGTTGAACTCGGCATTCTCGTTCATATTGAAAATATCGAATCCACCACCCATAACAGATAACCAATTGATCTTGCTTCTTAGATTCGGATATTCTGTGAAAAATGTAGCAATGTTAGTCAGTGGACCCGTTGCGACGATGTTCAACTTCCCGTTGTACTCCTTGATGGCCCTTACCAATTGTGGGAAGAACTCGGACGGTTTACGTGGCTTCATTCTCGATTGAGGTAATAAATTGGATCCATTGAGTCCTGTTTTGCCATGGACATCCGATGCAAACACTTCCGGGTAGTTTCCCAACGGTCTCGATTCTCCGGGATAGACAGGGATGTCTGTCTTCCCAATAGCCGTCAACACTCTCAGTGCATTGCATGTGGTGTTGTGCAGTGAAACATTTCCGTGAACTGTAGAAACACCGACTAAGTTGAAATGCACGCTGTAGCAGGCGATGATTAAGGCGACAGTATCGTCTTGACCGGGATCACAGTCGAGCCACACGGGTATCTTCTCCATGGCTGTTGTCTGATGCAAAAAGAAGGAATGTCACAAGACCTATTGTTTCTCCACAATTGACGACACCAATAACACTGTTTTATGGAAATTTCGTCAATGAAAAAAAATCTCGAGGAGGGAAAAATGAAAAATTCAAGATGGAAAAAGAAATGCGCAAGCCCGGAATCGAACCAGGGGCTCAACGATGGCAACGTTGAATTTTACCACTAAACCACTTGCGCTTTCGTTGAGTAGAAAATCCTTCACACTTTGATGAATCCATTTTGCTTACGTAAGCCCGCGCGCACACAAGGTTGTTTTATTGCTTTATCAGCTTCGCCGGTTCCTGTATACTATGTTCAACAGTAAACAATATGTGAATTAAGCCTATAATGCCTTCAAAAAGCCAAAAACAGTAACTTTTAGTCCAAAATACTGAATATATGTGGAGTTTCTAGTAGGTTCCCAAAATTTATTGTTGATTAGGCCAATTTCAGCCGCGTTCCGTCCGACTTAGGCAAAATCAAAACAAAACAGTCACGTGACCTGTGCGTGCCCTGTCTGTCCCAGCCTTTTTCCCGTCAGATTCGCCCGTGTAGCGTAATGGTTAACGCGTTTGACTTCTAATCAAAAGATTCTGGGTTCGACTCCCAGCATGGGTGCAGGCGAAATCTACCATTTTTTTGCTCCCCGCAGTTCCCCAAAAGAAAAATAATGCGAAAATCGCTGAGTAATTCTGGAATTTTCTGTGGGAAACCGGGTCTCCCGCAGAGAGGAGTTCTCTCCTCACATGAATTGGACGGATACTTAAGGCGTCTTCTTTTTGGCACTTTCCACTGCTCTGGGAGAACGTCACAAGGCTCGTATCCTACAGGAACCACAGCACCACAGAAGAAAGGCACATACGTCAAGATGAGCAGCTCACAGATATTCAACCTCTTCAAGGCTAGAACCAGAGGTGGAATGAAATTCCAATCATGTTTCAACTCTAAGAGAATTAACCAATACAGAAAGTTCCACGCTACTATCCAAGCGAGATTGGACGACCCATACAAGACCCTTGGTGTTGACAAGGGTGCCAGTGCGTCCCAAATCAAGAAAGCATACTATAAGTTAGCCAAGCAATTCCATCCAGATGTTAACCAAGAAAAGGGTGCCGAAGAAAAATTCCACTCTCTGCAAGAAGCATATGATATTTTATCCGATCCTAAGAAGAAAGAACAGTACGACCAGTTTGGTCCAGCGGCGTTCAGCCAAGGTGGACCTGGTGGTCCGGGCGGTGGATACGGTGGCCATCCATACGGTGGTGGCAATCCATTTGCCGGTGGATTTGGCGGATTCGGTGGCTTCGGTGGCCATGCACAAGGTGGTAATCCATTTGAAAATATAAACTTCGAAGACTTGTTTGGTGGATTTGGCCAAGGTGGCCAAGGTGGTAGAAGAGGTGGTGTCCAACATTATCAAGGTGAAGATATTGAAATTTTAAAGACTATCCCATTCAAAGAGTCCGTTTTCGGTACCAAGATCCAAGTCAATTACAGCGCCGTTGTCCAGTGTGATACCTGTCACGGTAACGGTTTGAAGGAGGGCAAGAAGAAGTCCACATGTAAGGTTTGTAACGGTACAGGTTCTCAAATGCATGTTTTACAAGGTGGTTTCCACATGTCATCCACATGTAAGGCCTGTAATGGTACCGGTGTTCAAATCAACCACGAAGATGAATGTGGTACATGTCACGGTGACGGTGTCAAGACACAAATCAAGCAAACCGAGGTGAGATTACCATCCGGTATTAAGGATGGTTCAAGAATCAGAGTCTCTGGAGCCGGTGATGCGCCACATATTACCGCATCCTCTGGCTACAAGTTGTCCAATGGTGACTTGATCATCAGAATAAGGGTGCAACCGGATCCAAACTTCATTAGAGACGGCAAAGATTTGATTTACAAGACTGAAATCCCAATGACGACTGCTGCATTAGGTGGTATAATTGAGATCCCAACTTTAGAAGGCGCCAAGATCAAATTGAGAGTGCCATCGGGCAGTCAAAGCGGCAGAGTGATCGATATACCAAACAAGGGTGTGCCATTGACCGACCTGAGTGCGAACAGAGGTTCATTGAAGGTTGTGTTGAATGTTAAGACCTTAAGACCTACCAACGCCACCCAGATTGCGTTATTAGAGGCTGTTGCGGACGCGTTTGGCGACTCCACGGCGAAAAGGTTAGACCCTAACTGGAAGCCTCTCGAGGGCGTCGTGAAGGATGCCGTGGACAGCAAGGAAGATGCGTGTGAACACCCTAACAACTTGAAGAGACTCAACAGCTTCTTGAACAGTGCGTTCAAGAAGATCATGGGCGAGAAGGGCGACGGCGAGGACTCCGGCAAGGAGAAGAAGTAGGCGGCCGGCGGGGGTGTCGGCGGCGTCGTGTGTATAGCTGTATAGTGCTTGTAGATAGAAAGAAAGAAAGAAACATAACCAAACTGAAGAGATGGAAATAGGTGACACAGCCGCACCGTCACGTGCCGCTTACGTAAGGCACACGGTCACCCGCTCCCCGACCGCGTCTCTTACGTAAGCGCCCACCCCCAAAAAACAACAAACCAGCCATCCGCGCGGCCCCCGGCGGCGGGAGTGGAAACCAGCACCCAGCACACAACACAAGGTGACTCGGCACGGGAACATGTTACTCTTGTTTCTTGTTTCTGGACCAGGCTTGTTTGTTGACTTTTGCTTTCTTTCTCTGTGCCCGGTTCTCCATTCCGTCCTCTGCCTCCTTTTCATCCTCCAAGGCTAGCGTCGTCCACTCTCTTGGCTGCTGCCTCTTATCCCATCCCCTTCCCTTCGTTTAAGCAACGCCAAACACCTGTCCTACACAAAACGCATTTTGTTGACAGATCAATCTCACAAAACAACACAACAGAGAGGCCTGAAAACCACACAACAACACCCAACCATGATCTCAACTCTGGATGTCATACAGGAGTCCTTCGAAGACGTTCCGATGGAGTACAACCCAAACCCTCCAAACCACTTCTATGGCTTAAATAGACACCGAAATAATAATAATAATGGCGCCAACATGAGTAACACAAACATGTCTGCCTCCTCTGTCAGCTTGCATTCTCACAACGTCAACAACGGCAGACAGAACTACTCCAACACGTCGCTGGTCAACAATTCAAGGGAATTGTTGCTAACCCCTTCTCAGAAATTGAAGATAATCAAGAAACAAAGATCACAAAAATCCCAGGATCAACTATCCAACAACTCTCCAGAAAACTTGAACGCTATCGACTTTTTATCAGATGATGAATTACCTGACAACTTGATCGTCTACGACGTTCCTTCACTTTATTCGCTGCAAACTCTATCTCACAGCAAGAGCGTCAGAAGAAAACCTTCTGTCCGCCACAACACGAACAACAGCTCCAACACTACATCTACCAATACCACCAACAACAACAAACCTGCATCTTCTAAATCTTCTAACGACTCTCATATTACAAACACCCATAACATCAATCAACAGATTGAAAACACAACCAAACGTCCACAACCCCCTGCATTCTCTTCTTACGCCACATCCACTTGTTCGACTGTTTCTTCTCCTGCAACAAGAGCCTCTTCTATCTTTTCAAGAACTTCAGATATCTCTGATTTATCCTCCTATCACGACGTTGTCGATTACGATGATTATCTTAACCCATTATCCTCCGAATTGAAAATGCTCAGCGAAAACAAGGATTTTAAATTGGAAGAAGCTTTACAAAGAATGTCAATGTTGAAAAACATGTCTCATTTATCAACCATGAATAGCCTAACCGCCAACCTTGATCCTAATAATAGATCTGCCAACAAAAATGATAATGCAAGCAAAACAGACTCCAATCTTTCACTTTCTTCAACATCAAGCGTCAACTCGGATTCGAAATCTCAATATCTATCTTCAACTAGACAATCAAACTTGCCACCAAAGAGTAAATACGAAATTTTAAAACACGAAAGAGATTATCAAAATATCTTGGAATTGGAAATTTATCAAGAAAAGGAAAAATTAAAACAATACCAAGCGAAAAAGAAACAACTCCAGCTTCAAAATGAAAAAGATTTAAAACTTTGGGATAAAGTCATCAATAATTATGATATTTTAATCAAATTACCAAATACAAGAGAATTGTATTGGAGAGACTTACCTGATAAGTATAGAAGTAAAATCTGGAACAGACAATTGATCAGTAAGAAGAAGAGTCTCATTGCACCATCTGTTTTGAATCAAGCATTAACTGATGCCATCCAAATCTTAGACAATGCATGCAATTTCAAATCGATTAAAGATGAATTACAAAAGAGAAAAGTCGGTAAAAACGATCCTCAATTATTAGAAAACATTAAATTCATTGAAAAGTGTGCAGAACAGATCCAATATTCATTCACAGAAATCAGATATTTCCAATTTGGTGAAAATTTCGATTCCATTTTACAAATTTTAATTTCGTTAAATGAATTGAAATCGAGTAAATCTTATGAAAAATTGAACTCAATTGATATTTTCAAGTTGATCAATTTGACATGTTTGCTATCCTATGTTTTCAACGACAATCTAACAACGTTGACATCTTTGATCGCATTGATTTATAAGAAGTTACCAAACTTTATGTTATCTTCAAATGATTCGGACATCCCATTAACATTATCTCAAAATTTAGAAATAGAAAAATCTTCAAAACAATCAACTTATTTAATCGATATCAAAAACCAATTCGATAAATATCTGTTACAATTAATGCCATCACTATACAATCAATTTCTTCAAAATGATATTAATAGTTTGAAAATCATCCAATGCTTATCATGCGGTATCTTCACCAACCAATTACCATTAGATCTTGTGCTGAGAGTGATGGATATCTACCTCTTTGAAGGTGATATTTTCTTATTGAGAACATCATTGGCACTATTGAAGAAGATCAACTATAAATTGTACGGTAGCAAAGATGAAGTTTACAAGCTATTGAAACTTGATGGATTAGATGACTCTGATTATTTAGAACTTGGCGAAGTCGATGAATTCATACACGACATCAGAGACGTGTTGAAAAAGAAATAGTTGTATTGTATTATTCTCCGTTATTTATTGTCATTATTATTGCATTTCCCCACTTTATATACCGTTCTCATTATTATTGTTATTGTTATATATCCCACTTTGTGTACATTTAATAAACTAATCCCTAACCAACCTACTCGATATTATGTGTTATTGTTTTTCTAATCTACATACAACTTTATAAAACATGTCTATTTAAATAGTCTATTGACAGCTTTCAACGGCAGTCAACAAGTTTTGTCCATCGGTTTCGGTCTTGACTCTAGCGATGTATCTGTCTAATGTACCATTGACGTTAGGGGATGGGATGGAGAGGGTGTTCTTCTTCTCGCCAATCAAAGTGTACTTCATGTCCTTCAAGATGGCGATATTGAGAATGACATTTGAAGAACCGTCAGCTCTTGCTAAGATTCTCGATTTACCAGTGTTTTTGTTCTTTAACACCTTCAAATCGCCCAAGCCGACCAAATCGTAGTTGTTCGACTCCGCATTGAAGATGAGGATCTTGGAACGCTTGGTGTATATCACGTCTTCTTCCTCTTCACCGGACTTGACTTCCACCTTTTCTGAAAGTGACACGACTTGGAAGTTACCCTTGACGTCGTCCTTTTCGGCTTCCTTAGTATCGTCGTCTTCTTCACCATTTTGTACAGATGCATCAGCGGATGTGTCTGCTGCCTTTGGTGCAGTTGCTGTGAAGTTGAAAACTGAAGAAGTTGGTGCTGAAGAACCGAATGAGGTGGCACCTATACTGAATGGATTGGATGCAGGTGTTGCAGATGGCTTACCAAAGCTGAATGCAGATTCTGCTGGTTTGGAAGTAGTTGTGGAAGGTGCACCGAAACTGAATGCAGATTCGGTTGGTTTAGAAGAAGTTGCTGATGGTGCACCAAAACTGAATCCTGTGGATGGGGTATTTTGACCAAAGTTTAAAACTGGCTTGGCTGTAGTGGATGTGGAGAATGCAGATGTGGTGGATGTAGCTGATGGTAAAGCAGTTGAGCCGAAGTTGAATGATGGTGTAGCTGGGGTAGTTGCAGCTGGTGTAGCAGCTGCCTTTGGTGCACCGAAATTGAATGATGGGGCAGCTGCTGGTGTTCCAAAATTGAATGTTGGCTTTGCATCAGTTGCTGGTTTTTCAACTGGTTTAGATGCAACTGCACCAAATGAGAAACCTGGTGTTGGCTTAGATTCAGTTGATGCAGATGCAATTGCTGGAGTGGCGCCGAAATTGAATGAGATCTTTGGTGCTTCTGGCTTTGATGGTAATGACACAGGAGCAGGTGCTGCTGCTGGAGTTGTTGGGGTTGGAGTTTGCTTTGGTGGGTTGAAACTGAATGCTGGCTTTGGTGCTTCTTCTGCCTTCTTTTCTTCCTTCTTTGGAAGTTTGAATACACTGTCAGAGACAGTACCGGATAAAGTGAAAGTTGGGCCTTTGATTTCAACTTCATCATCAGAAGAATCATCTTCGTCTCTCACAGGAACCTTACCGAACTTGAACACACTGTCCTTAATGACTGCAGTGGATGTGAAAGATGGACCTTTAATTTCGACTTCGTCATCGGAGTCGGAATCAGAGTCGGACTTATCAACTTCGATTGCTTCTGGCTTTGCGACAGGAGCAGCGGCTGGAACTGGTGCAGGTGCTGGGGTAGCAGTGACTGGCTTCAATGTAAACGCTGGGGTTGGTGCTGTAAATGATGGAATAGTTGCTGCTGGAGTGACTGGAGCTGGAGTAGTTGCAATTGGTTTTGCAAACATTGCGAAAGGATTTGGCTTTGATTCATCAGTCTTAATTGTTGCTGGCTTGACTTCGACCTTTGGAACGTCCAATGTCTTGACTTCGATTTTCTTGGTTAAGACCTTGTTAATGTAATCCAAGTACTTTGTACAGATATCTTTCAGATTAGCAACAGGATTTTTATTTATACCGTCATTAACCGATTTCAAGAAATTTGCATTTAATGATTTGAGTTGTGAAACTTGGTCTGCAGTCAAATCTGCATTACCGTTGGTAGATGGGGTTAAAGCAGGAGTAGCTGATGGTGCTGCTGTCTTCTTGCCGAACCTTCTGCCCATACTTGCCATCTTTCTGGTGGCTAAGATGTCTGCAGAAGCCTTTTGTGGAGGATCCATTTCTTCATCTCTATCGGACAAGTTGTCTCTTTCGAGGACAAAGTCGTCCTTCGTCAATTGTGACTTAACTCTCTTTGACATTTGCAGCCGTGTGTATCTGTGGTGACGTGTGCTACTCCGAGGATTGTTACTGGTAACACTCTTGTATCCCGTCGTCAGTCGTCATCCACCTTGTTTGATTGTTTCATGTTAGAAATCTTGAGGAGGAAAAAAGCGAAAGAGGGTTTGGCGGCCAAAAAGGGCTTATCACGTGACTACAGCAGGACTGATCACGTGACGTGGTGCGAGGGTGGGATGCGCGCGTCTCCCGAAACGCAGTCACAGCCCGAGTCCCTCAGCCCTCAGCCCTCAGTGTCTCCCTCTCTCTCTCTCCCTAGTGGGGCTGCCGTCTCTCGCTACACTGTGAGGGTGTGCGTGCTCGGTGGAGGTGTTAGTGAAAGCTTTTCTTCTGGTGTGTGCATTGTAGATACACAGTGTGTCCTAGCTTCTTCTGGGTTTGGGCCTTTCAGCAACAGAAAACTTAGAAGCAAAACAGTATGTACATGCTACAAGACACTCAGAGAAACAGCATTCACAACAGCAGATTCACAGGATCAGGAATAATAGTCACTCTAAGACACTGAAAAATTACAGAGTATGCAACGATCATCAAGTGGAGAAGACATCTGTGCACAAGACAAGATTAATACGACACCCATGGAATAGACCATAATACCAGTATATGATTATGATTGCAATGGATGATTTAATTGAATATGGAAATGCCACGATACGATTCAACATTAGCAACACGAGACGATTATATATGACACAAACTGAACATGCAATGAATAATTAGAAACTATCCACACCATTGAACGATCTAAAATATAGACGAAGCATTACTTTCCATCTTGATCTGCTGTAATGAATGAAACACTCACTATTATGACCTCACATGAACCAATACTAACATAATTCCCTCCCATTATCATTATTTTAATTACAGAAATGCCTCCAAAGATTCAACAATCCAAGGCAGCAAAGGCTGCTGCAGCTATGGCTGGTGGTAAGAAGTCCAAGAAGAAGTGGTCCAAGGGTAAGGTTAAGGATAAGGCTCAACATTTAGTCATCCTTGACCAAGAAAAATACGACAGAATCTTAAAGGAAGTCCCAACCTACAGATTTGTTTCCATCTCTGTTTTAGTCGACAGATTAAAGATCGGAGGTTCCCTTGCTAGAGTTGCTCTTAAGCAATTAGAAGAAGATGGTGTCATCAAGTCTGTTTCTAGACACTCCAAGCAATACATCTACACCAGAGCTACCAATTAAGCATAAAGGTGGTATACATGTTGTAGATAATGTATAGTTTCTATTTACTACTTCTATATACAATTATTAGTAATAAAACTTTGTTAATTCAGAAACATGCCGTAATCCCAGTGTCCAAACGTGGAACTTTGTACCTTCGAACTTCGAACAAACCCTCTCCAGACGTGGAAACCCTACCGCTAACAAAAACGCTGGAAAACTTTTCAGACAGCGCTCGCGGCGCCGCTATAAAAGGAGCACCGTCTGCTCTTTCTCTGCTAGTGGAGCTTTACAGTGGCTTGCTCATAGAGTTGGCTCTAGAGGACAAGAAACAGAGTTGTGCTGGGTGTAGGGGTACACCACGCAAGTCGATTTCTTTCTCCCGTTTCTCTTGCAATTATAGACACTTCATATGATGACTGTGAACCGTTTCACGTTAAATATTCGGTGAATTTTTGTGTGCCTTAGAATAAACATGC
>JAJMLU010000459.1:12736-28172 GCA_030569835.1 Pichia sp. NRRL Y-27261
TTCCAAGACTGTCGACGATATTCAATTCAAGGCATCTGGTTATAAGCTAGACGAATTCTACCAAAGATCATTAAATGATGCATTCTACGGTTTAGAATGTTTCATTGCTGATGAAAAGATGTCCGTTTAGAATATTAATGATTTATGTTTGTTTACTATATAATCTTTTATACCACTGTACATGTATAATTAACCAACTTAATTAATCACGACACCTAATTCTTTCTTGATGAAGTTCTTGCTGAAATCAATACATTGGTAATAACATGTTTCGAAACCATCATCACCTCCGTAATATGGATCATCAATAATAGTATCGAATTTATCACTGCTTTTCCATTCACCAAACATCGCAACTGTAGATTTGGAATTAGCTGGTTCGATTCTCTTCAAGTTGTGCAAATTGGATGAGTCCATGCACAGTATGTAATCGAACTCAGTGAAATGTTGCTTCTTGATTTGTTGAGCTCTGTGATTGATTGGAACATTGTGATTCTTACATGTTTGAATAGTTCTTGAATCGGAACGGTCCCCAACGTGGTATCCGGCAGTACCGAATGAATCTATATGTATGATTTGATCACTTAAACCGTTTTGTTTAACGATGTGGGCGAAGACAGCTTCTGCCATTGGAGAACGACAACTGTAAGAGATAATGTTAGTAATCTGTATTTTTTGGTAAATGTTTAATAAAATTCTGGGTAAATCACATACATGTTTCCAAGGCAAACAAACGCCACCTTTATAGTCTTGTTATCTGTGGACATTGATGTTGAGTTGTTGGGTGGGCCAGTGAAGTAGACAGAGTGAAAAGAAGAAAGTGTGTACTGTGTACTCATTGACTGGATTGATTAGATCCGTGCATGAAAATTGAGCGACCCTTCACAGAGAAAGATTCTTCTCTCTTTACCCTTTTGTCATCTTTTTTCTTCTTCTTCTTCAATCTGGGAATGATACCCAACAACATATATACCCACCGACATGCCATTAGAAGTACTATCCGATAGGAATGAACAGAGGAAACTAGTAGAGAACCTACTAGGAAAGGGGACGTTGGATCGACTACCCAATAATTTCGATCCAAGAAACACAAAACAATCAAAGAATACCGGCAATGGCAACGAAAAGATAGATGTCATGATGCTTGACTCGCCTAAGATATGCAAGAGCTTTCTAGTAGGAAAGTGTCCATATGATATGCTTGACAACACAAAGGAAAATATGGGAAAATGTTATAAGTTACACATTGAAAAATACAAGTTAATATACGAGAACGCAAAAGAACAGAAGATTCATATGCCTAGAGAGAATTATGAACTTGACTACATGCATGAACTAGAACATTTTGTTACAGAGTGTGATAAGCGTGTGGTGATCGCTGATGAAAGATTGGATTATTCTGAAGCCGATAAGCAACTATTGAACGATTTAGCAAGACAGGTAGAGAAACTTGAAAGTACAGTGAAAATAACATTAGAAGAATTGACCGTTATTCAAGAACAACAACACAACATCACAAAGGCAATACAGTTGAATGAAAAGTTACATCAATACATCAACGAAAAGGAAACGTTGTCTGATAAATACAGTGCCACATTGGAAAGATTGAATACGGCAGGTCAACAAAAACTACAAGTTTGTGGTGTCTGTGGTGCATACATGTCCAAAGTCGATAACGATAGAAGACTAGCAGATCATTTCCTGGGTAAGATCCATCTTGCATACTCCGAAATGAGAAATATACTAGATGAACTTAGGAAAAAGTATAGTCATAAATGAAATTAACACTTAGATAATTATAGAAACCTGTATAATAACAATTCAATACAAAGAACTTGGTGATATAAAGCTAGCAATGGAGGAAACAAGATATCACATCTTCTTTAATTCTTCTTGTTCTGCCTTTAGTTTGGCCTCGTAATCTTTACGTTGCTTTTGATGAGACACTTCAACTCTACCGACGGATGGGGGAATTCTGTCTGCGAAATAGACAAGAATGTTTCTAGTTGGGAAGTATTCATTGATTGCTGTGTAGAATCTGTTATACAGAGCCGTTGTTGCAGTGATTGAGAAACTGGCAACTAACATACTCGAGACGATGCCAAGGACAAATGGAATAGATAAAACAATTGCAATGGCAACGATACCCATGAATACCAATCCAAGGATGAACGATGCAAAGTTAGATGTGATACCACTCATGATTACGAGAAAGATTAATTTGACTCTATTTGAGATACCTGCGAATGAGAAATATGTCTGTAGAAGAAACGTGTAGGAAGAATGTTATGTTAGTACTTGCTCAGGTTATTGGAATGTAGTTTGGGTCTGATCTGTACGTTGATGATCGTAGGGTCGTCTTTGTGACTTTCTGTGAACAGAGAAAAGATCGACTTGGTCTTGGTGAAAACACTGATAATGTTTCTAAAGAGAGGAGAAGTAAGGGGAAGGAAAGAAGTGTTAGTATTCAGGAGCGAAGGGAGGGAATAATAATGCTCAGCAAAAAACACAAAAATGCGCCAAAATGAGAAGGCTCATCAATACCAAATATTGGCCATTTTGGGAACTTGCTGATTTTTGGGTGGCAATACTTACAGCATCATGACGTTTCCCAAGGTTTGAATGGTTTTCACGGGATGAAACGGAATGTTCCATCTGTCCTTATCATTATCTTTTAACGTAGCTGATGCTGATGGTGACACCATTGTAGTCGCCAATGTGACCATCCAGACAACGTATCTGTAAACTAACTGAATCCCATTGAGTTGGATTTCGTCTTGCAGATCAATTTTAGGTTCATCAAATGCTTCATCAATTGTAGGAGGTGGTGTTCCAGGGTTGCTTCTAGTCTTTTCAGGGAGGTAACGAAGACCAGTCAGCTCTTTCAAAATAGGTTCTAAGTTGTCTTGGAAGAATGGATCGTAAGTGTATCCGTTGAATGGAACGTTGAGACCGTTATCAGAGATCACAGTGTGTGATCTTGGAGGTTCTGTATTGTCTTCTTTCTTGTTGTTATCCATTGGGTATGTGTTTGTAGATGTATAGACAGGGTTAGAGAGTGTAGGTTGTACAAACGAAGGAAAAGGGTAGAATTAAAGGAAGAACGGTGAAAAGGCTGGGCGAAAAATCGAGTTAACGGGCTGCAAACCCAGCCGCCTTATTCACGGTCATTACAGGTAAAATCTTAGCCTAATTTATTAACACAACTACACATTCTAAATAACGCTTTCCAGCAAACAATAATATTAACTATAGATAGAATCTGTATCATGGAAGATCGTTCCTAGAGGCCTCCATTAACATGATTGGGAGTGAAACGAGAAGGTACAACATGAAGATCGCCATCGACGAGATTGTGAGCACAATCAGCACCACAAAGAGTGCAGGAATGATGATGGGAAATAGGATAGGAACTGTGTCTGTTAGTATACTGTTGATATATCTGAATGTGGGGTTAGGTAGGTTCACATACTCATGAAAAGAGCCCAGAAGAAGAACACCATCATTGACAAGAAAGACGTGATGAAGACGAGACTTTCGAACTGACGAGTGAAGTCAGTGAGACGGGATACAACTGGCATTGTAGGATCGTGTCTAATGCTACTGATGGTTGTTAGTGGGTGCAATATATATAGTGATACACAATGAAATAGATGAAGAAAAAAGAAGAAAGGACGAAAGAGTTGCCCTCTGTGATTTTCTCACATCCGGCTGATGTCGATCGTGATCTCAAATTGGTCACCGGAGTTGTCGAAACCTTCGGCATCCTCCAAGCTGGTACTCAAGTTGAGCAAGTCTATGAGGGACTTCCTGTTCTCTTCCTCGATACTGTCTGTATGCATGTCAGACTCGTCGTCGCCTCCTCTACTGCCGACATTGTTCTTCTTCTTGTCCTTGAGCTGGCCCTTCACACATTGGTACATGATACCACGGACAATTCTCATCGTATAGAACCTGAACTTGGCTTCTTCATCATCGGATGCACCAGGCATTCTGATACGCATGATGACAATGTGAATCTTCGTATTGACACGGGCAATTTTAACTTCTTGAATGATGTATGAAGACTTGAACACTTCCAATTGTCTGACATTCGATTCAATCAAACCTTCAACGTCATTACTATTCTTCATACGGTCGACATTGATATCGACTAAATCGTTCTGGTTCTTCTTGATATCGACCGATGGACTTGTCAAGAGTAAAATATTACCGAGTCTCCAAATCAGTCTCCATGCAACAATGGAAACGAGAATCGCCATGACGACAGTAGATGCATGGTTGATCCATTCTGTTGCCTCTAAGGCATCCCTTTTCAACAATTCATGTTCATGCCCATGTTGATCATGTGTGTCTTTTCTGAACAAGATATTACCGACGGTTTCTAATCCTAAAATACCTCTTGCAAAAGGATAGTAAAGGGAATAAAATGCATAAATTAATGATAAGTTTGTAGTCGAGCTATGGAATATATTTGCTCTAAAACCGATTTTAGATTTCAAAAATATTTCCACTCTGCTCAATAGTCCTTCTCTTACTGGTTCTTTTAATGTGATGGAACTCAATCTTTTGACATTTGGTGCGATGTTGGATAATGATCTCGCATGTGTATCTTCCTTCTTTTCAAAATTCTCAGAATTCGATGATGTTGTATTATTAACTGTGTGTGACGTGTAGATCGTTATGAATATAGTTGCCAAAATGAAGAGTTCATACACAACGGGATTGATTTGATGTGCAGATGCGCCAGACCCATGCGAATGACCATGATCGTGTCCAGCCTCGCTGTCGCCGCCATCACCAATTAACGTGCTCATCAGCAGTTCTTCAACGATGTGAGAGAATAGATCTAAACCAACGAATAATAAGGAAACAGAAAGCGCAAAACTGAACAAAACCTCGATTCTACCTAATCCAAAAGGATACTTAATTGAAGACACTCTCCAAACTTCGAAATTGGACATGATTTGAACTGCAATTGACGATAGATTGGAAATGACATCGTAAAACAGGATATGCGATAATGTTGATAAGCATCCGTTAGAGTAATGGAAACCTGCAATGTATGCAATAAGCACAAAAACTGCCTGGATCAAGCATATTCCCAACTTATCTCTTTGTGCATGCGTGATCATCGATGTGACTTCGTTGAATGTTGGAATTGGATACGATTTTGGTAAATTATGAGGCTTATTCATCGACGCTTTTCTTTGAGGATCCACAAACATATTCATCGAGACAGAGGAATGCTTGTATCTGTGACCTCTACGGTAGTTTGCCTTAGGGAGTATCTGTGGCGATCCTGGCAGCTGTGGAGTCAATGAAAGGTTTTCTGTGGAATTGTTCATGATCATTGAATTAAATTTAAACGGTTGATGGGCTGGGGATTGCATTGGGGAGTTTGAAAAGCCATTGTTGCTTTCTGATGACATTGGTGGTGTTTGGTTGTAGATAGATGACGAACTCGATGGTTTGGATGGTGGGGCATTGATTGGCGTGTAGTTCAGGGAAGCTGTACTTCTCGACCTATTATGTTTCCTAGACGATGACGTCGTCAATGATGGATTTCCGGACATATTGGAGAATTGTTGCATTGAGAACCTCTTGTTTGGGTTCAGTTTAGGAGAGTCCGATGCCGATTGTAAGAGACTAGCCAAGATGTTGTTTTCGGAAGAGTACGAATTGTCGTTCGTACCTCTTTCCAAATAGACTGAATTTGGTAAATTGAGACCATTGAGTCCGTTGTTTATATTGGAAAGACTGGTGCTGCTGTTGTCGTTTATAGGTCTTTTATGGATGACCAGATCGTCTCTGGAGCCGTTTCCACTGTCCATGGTATGGTCCATGTCAATTTCCTGTTCTATTTCCGTGCTGATGTCTGATTCTTCGGGTATTTGTGAGTTTTCATGTTCCGAATCACCGGCAGAGAGGTCGTTGAGGATGAATGGAGACTGTAGAGACCTTCGCTTGAACGCTCTTGCGGAGGGCGAGGAGAAGTCGACGGGGGACGACTGGGTGGGTATTTTCTGGGACATTGCTGGCTGGGGGTTGTCCTCTGCTGGAAGTGCTGTGTGGGTGCCTGGAGGGGTTCTCTGGCCGGTGGAGACATGTCACAGACCAGAGAAACGTAATAATAATAACCACCACGTTTGTTTTTCTTCTCGTCCCACCGCGTCGCCGTCGCCGTCCGAGGCCGCTTACTTAAGCCGGCAGGCTCTGCCTTCTTCTTCTGTCCCTGGCACCACCACCTTCTTCTTCTTCTGTCTCTTCGCCGACACACACCCAACTATGCTGGAAGTGACCTGCAACGACAGACTCGGCAAGAAGATCCACGTCAAATGTCTTGGCGAGGACACCGTCGGCGACTTCAAGAAGGTGTTGGGCCTCCAGATCGGCACAGCGCCGGAGAAGATCGTGTTGAAGAAAGGATACATGATCTTCAAGGACCACATCACGCTGGACGACTACGAGATCCACGACGGCATGAACCTCGAGCTCTACTACGCGTAGGCGAATAGATACAACCCGTGTATATTAGTGTATAGCTGCAAATAATTAATCATTAGTTTTAGTTGACAAAGAGGGAAGATAGAGGGATAGAAAAGTAGTCGTCATTAAATAATAGTAGTAGTAATAGAGTACAATACAAAAGGATACGATAGGTAGAAATACAGGCTGGTGGCTGGGCGATTGTGGTGTGGCGGTCTCACATAAAGTACTCAACGTATGGCGCCTTCTTGTTCATGCGGTGTTCGTAGCCGTCGTTAAAGTCCGAACTGCCGCTATAGCCATCCATACCGTCCATTCTATCAAGACCTCCCATGCTACCGCTGAGGTTGTTGCCTTCAATCTTGAGGAACTCCTTCTCACTGTCTGGCGAGGCGTCAAAGACGTTGAACCTGAAGCTTTCTGGGTTCTTGGAGTCGTCGAAAACTTCCAAGATAGACGCCTTGTTACCACATCTGTAGCAATAGTTAGGAGCTGACCAAACCGTGTTCACCTTACCCTTCCAGAAGATCTGGAACCCATCGTTACAAAGCTGGTGTGCTCTGTATATCTTTTCAAACCCGTTGATCCGCAAGAACTTGTTCACCACGTTGATTCCAAATTGATAACCAGCACCTCTGGAAGATATGCGGAAGTTCAAAAGCTCGATATCCGGATCGCTCCACATCAAATCTGCCATTGGCCCATCGTGTGGAATCTCTTTGAATCTGTCAATGACGGAAATGGAGTCGATGGTCTGCACGCTGGGAGAGAGCCCTCCATGGACACAGAAAAGCGTGTTGTCGACAATCGCCGATAAAACCAAGAAGTCAAACAAATCAGTGAAAATTGACCACACTTTACTGTCTGAACCGTATTTCGTCACACACTCCGTGTAGAACCCATAGTTGGTTGTGATCTGTCTCGACTCGTGGTTCCCTCGTATGAGCGTGATCCGGGAGGGGTATTTCAATTTCAATACTATCAACAATGAGATCGTTTCAATTGAATGGTATCCTCTGTCGACGTAATCTCCAAGGAAGAGATAGTTTGTGTTTGGCGGATAGCCGCCGATCTTGAAGATCTCCAAGAGGTCGTAGAATTGGCCGTGGATGTCGCCGACCATCGTCACGGGCGACTGGATGTGGACGATGTTGGCGTCGTTGACAATCAGCTCCTTGACCTTGAAGGCAAGCCATTCTAGCACTCTCTCCGAGAGGAGCGTGCCGTTGTAGAGTTTCTCGAGACATTGGTCGAGGTCCATCACCTCTGCGGTGTCCACCTCTCTTGTCATGCTGTCTGCGGTCTCCCCTGTCTGTCCTGACGGAAGCTCCTCTCTGTATTGCGTGTGATCTGTCCTGTCTTCTCCCTGCTCCTGAAGGGTCAAGCGTGAAGTGTGAAGAGCCGTCTGCCCTTCTGGTGCAGGGATGTTTCTCCCGCGCTGGACATCAGGCTGTCCCGCTCTGCTGGAGGGAGACGAGTGCAGAGAGAAGAGGAGACCGGTATCGCCTGAGCATGTGCTGGTTTGTGGCCGTCCGGAGACTAGAAGGGGCCCCACAGACACCACACCGCCACAGGCACACCTGCATCACCCGTCACACACATCAGAGAAACACCCCGGCGGCTCTCCGAGAAAGAAATGAGCTCCGAAGACAACAACAAGGGCACGGACCCGCAGATTACATCTGGAATTTCCAAATTGTCCGTTTCAGGCACAGCCGATAAACCTGCAAATCCCACCATTACCACAGACACGTCGCCTACCGAAGAGGAACACGAGATTGCAGTGCCGACCCCAGATAAGGTATTGGCAGTTTCACCGTCATTAACGTCCAGATCAAGAAGTAACAGTGACTTAAATTCGAAATTACCACCTACGTCTAGTTTAAGAGCCAAACTCTCCAGAAATGCAAGTTCCACCTCCATACCCGACTCCGCAAAAACGAAGTTGAAGCTGAAGCTTCAATTGTCCCAACAGGTTCCAACAATGTCCTCCCTACAAGCCACACCGGTGTTGCTATCCCCAAGAGGGACCCCTGGAACTTCTCCAAACTATAATGCTGACGGCTTCTTTCTCAATTTTGATAGCAACGCACCACTGTCAAGCACGTCGACATCGTCAATCGCAAACCAACAGCAGCTAGACTCGATCCTGGACCAATCCATACAAGACTCTATCCAAAATATGAAACTGATTGTGCCGACCAATAAAGCCACGACAAAACCAAGGTCGTCGTCAGAATCCAAATCGCCAACGGAATTCAGTAGTACAAGCTCTCTGAAGACGCCAATAGAGACCTCGTCGCCACCCCCAACACCACTGGAGGCACCAAGAGTGAGAAAATCATCCAGTTCGAATGCAAATACCACAATGGCCGCTAAAGCTGCACTACATCCACTCCAAACGAAACTACAACGTCTTTCGTCCTCATCTAACACTCCTGTTTCCGCAACAAAAACACCAAGATCACCTCTGAATAAGTACAAATCGAGAAACATCGCTTATCAGCCACTGCCGGAGCCTGTCAGACCTCAAACTTCCATTTTGAAGAGTAATATCAATACCAAATACTCTCAACAGTATCAACAACAAGAAAAGATGTACTTGACAGGTATAACGAAATATAGAAACAGATTCAGAAGTACGACCGATGATTATTACGACAAGTCAATCATACCCGACGACGTCGAGCCGAACACAGAAGTGGTCAGTATGCCAACGACAGATTCATCAGATTTCAGCAAAATGACAAGTATAGATTCTGAAATTTTCCCAACCGAAGATTCAGAGTTTATCAATAACATCAACGATAAGACGAGAGAATATGAAGCATTGAAAGCATTGGGCCAACAGATCGGGTCAGAATTATTGAACGATGAAATAGGAACGATGTCTGAGTACTCATTGGATTCGAATTTATTATTAGAGTTGTTGAATAGAAATGATGAAATCCAATTGAAGGATATCAATGCGAATGAAATCATCTCTGAACGTTTAGAATGGCAGGCAATGCTTCAAACAGTTTTAACTGGTGACGTTGTCACCGGAGAGAAGACGAAATTGGTCAAACCTCTAACCGAATTAGAAGGTGAAAATTTATTGCATGTTGGTTATAAGGAAGATTTCTGGATCGGTATCAGAGCGAAATTATTTGGTAGAACAGAAGAAGAACAGAGAAGACTTGTTTTATACCATCGTGGTTTGGTTGACGAAACATTTGATGAAATTGCGAACTTCAAGTTGGAATTCCCATTAGACAGTATCGATCTATCATATTCTGATAAAGTCGAATTCGCCTCTGCAAAAATCAAATCTCTTTTAGAAAAATACGATAGATGTCAAGAATTATGGAGAACCCAAAAGGAAATGGAAACCGATAAACCACAATGTGCAACTCCTGATTTCATCAGTACCATTGGTTGTTTAGTTGCCTGGACTTCCGTTACCGATGCTGTCGCTAGAGAATCCGATGTTTTAAAGAAATGGGTCGGTAACGATGATCTTGATATCTTAAGACCAGGTAACGCCTCTTCCAGTCCTTCCAGTGGTAACGATTACTCGGAAAACAACCAGATTTTTAAAGATGACCGTCCTTTTGTCGAAAGAATCTTGAAGGAAAAGGACATTGAAAACCTGTTCAACAAGAGATTATTCACAACCTTTTCACATTGGACTATTAAGGCTAAAACTTCATATCTGAAATACCATCATTATTTCAACCAATTGGGATTACCATCATATCTAGACAACCTTTTTGTGTTGACCAATTTCCCATCCAAGCTAATGAAGGAAATCATCAAAACGAGATTGGCATATGCTAAGAAATTGAAGAACCCAACAATGATGATGATTGATCAAACTTTGGATGATTTGAAAATGTATTTAAGATTAGCTTTGGAAATCAGAATCAGTATGTTAGAATATTGCGCTCCTGTTGATGGTTGGATCTCATTCCCAGATTACCAAGATCCAGAATTCGATGATACAATTATTCAATGTGTTAACCATTATATGTATCTATTAAACAGAAAGCTGCTGTTCTCTCCAAAAGGGTTAAAGTCATTTAGAACATTCAAAGAACCCGAAGAATTAGAAAAAGAATGGGAATTCTTACAAAATATGGGATTCTACATCAATGATATTTCCGTGGATTCTTCAACTCAAATCACATCTCTTTTCTTGAAATTATTAAACAGATTACATTCATATATCCAGTATCAAATTCAAGGTCCGCCTTCAGATGGCTATAGATTAGATAGTCAACGTTTGATTCGTTGGTATACGTCATCAATAGAAAACTTTGGTCAAATGAGAAGGAAGTTTGTTAGATTAGAAATTAACATGTTTCAATACTTTCACAATTCCGTCTTATTCAAGATTTTACCACAGAAAACACAGAATTTCTTTACTTTATTAAAAGAATCCAATCACACCCTTTATCACAACCCGAAAATTGCAGAAGATGGTGTCTACATTTTTGTCTCCGAATCCCTTGTTAATAGACCTTACGATGTCAAATGTATTCTCAAAAATACTTACTTAGGTATCAATTTTGCTAATATTCCAAAGAGACATTTACATGTTATGCAAAGTTACCACCCATCAAGTCAGTTTGAAAACTATAACGTTCCAGAATATGTCGATGGAGATTCTAACAATATTTCATTAGATTATGTCATTGTCGTTGTTCCACCAAAGGCATTGATGTGGGATGGTGCAGTTATGCCATTTACTGATATCGATTCATTGAATATCGGAGATTTGGTTAGAGGTAATGCTATGTTCTTAACTTCAGGTAGTCCAAATTACAACGTTGTTGATAGTTTCAATATTTTCAAGCACTATGCAAATGATACAATTGGTGTGAATACACAGTTACGTTGTTCTGTTCCTAAACTTGAAGAATATTTCCAAACTTCGGTCAAGATCTTTTCCAGAATCACATGTATGGTTATTGATTGTACTCCCGGTGTTAGAAACTTATGTCGTGGTGTCGGTGAATGTCAAGAATTGGTTAACAATATATTCATATTCGCAAGAGATGTCGGTCGTGATTCTATTAGAAACTCCGCACTAACTGTCGATTTATCATCCGGTAGAGGAACAATCATTTTAAGAATGGTGAAGTTAGCAATTGAATGGTTAAGTTTTATTGTCGATGACTGCTCACCAACAGATCCAAAGACTTTCAGATGGTGTGTTTCCGCACTTGAATTTGCAACTGATGTTACAAGAGGTTTCAACATTTTAACTCTCGATTCCGAGAAGTTTTACAGATTAAAGGAGAAAGTTGCTGGTTGTATGACATTATTGATTGCACATTTCGATATTATGGGTGCTCGTGCGAAGGAACTTCAAAGATCAAGAATGCAATCATACCAATCTCAAAAGGATATCTATACATTAGATGATGAATCTTTAGGTTCATTAAGAAAGCATATCATGCTTCAAATTGGTAAGATCGAAGACGAAAGAAGAACATTACAAGTTGAACAAAAGAGTGTTGGTAGAGTTCTAGATGATACCGATATGGAAAATCAATTGTTAACATATTTAGCCTCTTCATTCTCAAGTGTTTCCATCCGTTGGCAAAAGGGTAAATTCCTTGGTGGTGGTACTTTTGGTTCTGTCTTTGCCGGTGTCAATTTGGATACTGGTGGTCCAATGGCGGTTAAAGAAATCAGATTCCAAGATAGACAATCCATTAAGACCATTGTTCCTGCAATTAAGGGCGAAATGTCAGTTTTAGAATTATTATCGCATCCTAATATTGTCCAATTCTTTGGTGTCGAAGTTCATAGAGATCGTGTTTATATTTTCATGGAATATTGTTCTGGTGGTTCATTGGCTGGTTTACTAGAATATGGTAGAATCGAAGATGAATTGGTCATTCAATTGTACACATTACAAATGTTAGAAGGTTTAGCATATTTGCATCAATTCGGCATTGTTCACAGAGACGTCAAGCCAGATAATATCTTGTTGGATCATATGGGTGTTATCAAGTTTGTCGATTTTGGTTCTGCTAAAGTCATTGCCATCCCAAATAGTAGTAGTGGTACAGGAAGTAGTCAATCTACCGCAACTTTGAACTCAGCTAACAATGCAACTCCATCGAATGCATCACACAGTGAAAATGACAGTGCAAATACATCAACTGGATCCCCAAACAATATCACACATCCATTACATCAAAACGCTTCACTTACATCAGTCAATGGATCAGAACTACACAGTCCTATAGAATATATTAGATCTACAACAAGTACAATTTCAAGTACTTTGAGTTTGAATGAAATCGTTGCCAATAGTAATAATCTACAAAGTTTGAATAATCAAAGCTCAAGTAAACTTACATCTACCAACAACAATTTGTTGAATACACTTTCAAGCATGTCTACATCTTCTATTTCTGCATACACTGGTCCAGGAAATGAAACTGCCAATAATACAAACAATACCACCACTACTAATCCACATAACAATGATAACACCGGTTCAGTTGTTGAATCTATAATGGAAAGTAAGAAATCACATGCATTAACAGGTACACCAATGTACATGTCACCTGAAACTATCAAGGGTGATGGTATGGGTAAATTTGGATCTATGGATATTTGGTCATTAGGATGTTGTGTTTTAGAAATGGCAACTGGCCGTAGACCATGGAGTAATTTAGACAATGAATTTGCCGTCATGTACCATATTGCCGCTGGTCACTTACCACAATTCCCAACTAATACAGAATTAAGTGATCTTGGACAAGAATTCTTGGCAAAGTGTTTAACTATCGATCCAACGAAACGTGCTAGTGCTGTTGAACTGTTACAAGATCCATGGATCCAAGCCATTAGAAACGAAGCATTCTCTGAACCAAATGGTTTTAACGTGAATGAAAATGTTAACACCGAGTAAACATTTACTATACTTTTGTAATTCTTCTATACTACGAGATAAATTAATGGAATGTAATTAATGCTTTAAATAAGCGACCGATATTAAAGACTTAAATAGAACGTGTTTGAATAAATACAAAGAAAACAAGGAAAATAGTTATACAAATGGGGGATCAGACTAAGAAAATAAGTCCAACGAATAAACTCAAAACGCCGCCAGCGAATCCAGAATTGATGGCATGCGCCACACCCTCGAACACAGATGAGGCGTGTGAGTTAGATGTTGATTCCGATGTCGATGATGCTGATGATGACATTGATGTTCTTGAAGATGGAGAATTAGTGTTTATTAAAGTGGCAATGGTATTATAGTTTTGTGTTTTTGTTATTGTTGTATCCTCTGATTGACTAGAAGTTGTGGTTGATGTAGCATCTGTCTCGGTATCTACCTCATCAACAGTGGTAGTTTCAACTTCTGTTGTTTTGACATTCGAGACAGAAGACGTGGATTCACCGGTTAGTGGACAGTATGTGGTTGTGTATATTGTGCAGTATGCATTGACATATGTACTGTACACGGAAGGTATTGCGGTAATGATCGAACACTCGTCGTTAGAACAACTGGTGATAGTGACAGTTGTTTGTGATGTTGATGTTTTGGTGCTAGTATAAGCAGAGTTTTCAACATTTGGACTTGCTAATGTAATTGTACTAGTGACTGCAGTGGTGATGTCTGATGCTGAAGAAGATGTCGAAGAAGATGCTGAAGAAGATGTCGAAGAA
Organism: Pichia sp. NRRL Y-27261; assembly: GCA_030569835.1. Classification (NCBI taxonomy): domain Eukaryota; kingdom Fungi; phylum Ascomycota; class Pichiomycetes; order Pichiales; family Pichiaceae; genus Pichia; species Pichia sp. NRRL Y-27261. Next base: position 26,903 of record JAJMLU010000459.1, read on the forward strand.
GATGTTGAAGAAGATGTTGAAGAAGAGGCAGAACTACCAGATGAAGTTGTTGTAGTATTAGATGAGGTATCAGATGTTGTTGTAACAGAGGAAAATGTTGATGTAGAAGAAATAGTAGTGGTAGTAGCTGTACTTGGAACAGTATAGGCGGGATTGGATATATTTGCAGAGAGGTAGTATGTTTCAATTTCTCTCTTAACCAATGTATTGGACTGATCAATATTCAAAATCACCACAAAATATGCATAGTAGTAAGGCAATGAGTTATCGACAGGAAGATTTATCGTGACCAAGAGATATTCCGCATTAACATTTTCAATAATAGAAAAGTCATTATCAACGACAGCATAATCATCAGAAGAGACCAAAGAATCCGCATCTGCACCCGTGTACATTGCGTAAGTAACTGACATTCCGCTATTACTTTCTTCTAGAATAATATCATAATCATCAAGGAGATAGGCACCGGTCGTAATAGAAATGTTACAAATTGCAGCCTCTAACCATTCTGCTGAAATTTGTGGCCTCAATGATGTCAAAACTGTCGACGATGAAGTTGAGGTATCTACTATGGACGAGGAATTGGAATAATATGGTTGAGTAGTAGAAGATGATAGAACTGAAGAAGTGAGGTCTATGTTGGAACTAGACTCTAAAGTGGTAGAGCTTGAACTAGTACTTAAACTGGTGCTTGAACCGGTGCTTGAACCGGTGCTTAAACTAGGACCTGAGCTAGAGCTTGAACTGGTGCTTGAGCTCGAACTTGAGCTTGAACTGGAGCTTGAACTGGAACTGGTTGATGTTTCAGAAGTGATGGTAATTGAAGAACTTGATTCTGTTTCCAAAGATGAAGAAGTGTCTGCACTGGTTGAGCTACTTTCTGTTGAACTACTTTCTGTTGAACTACTTTCTGTTGAACTACTTTCTGTTGAACTACTTTCTGTTGAACTACTTTCTGTTGAACTACTTTCTGTTGAACTACTTTCTGTTGAACTACTTTCTGTTGTGCTTACTGAAGTTGATGATGAACTTGAGATACCCGAAGAGCTTTGTGCCTTTACTGGACTAAGTGAGCTTGTTGCACTTAAAGAATTCAAAGAACTTGAAGAACTGGACGAACTTGATAAAATTGTTGTGCTTGAGGAACTTGCAGAACTAGATGAACTAGATGAACTAGATGAACTAGATGAACTAGATGAACTAGATGAACTAGATGAACTAGATGAACTAGATGAACTAGATGAACTAGATGAACTAGATGAACTAGATG
>JAJMLU010000459.1:34869-48342 GCA_030569835.1 Pichia sp. NRRL Y-27261
TTTACCAGCAGTAGCCTTTTCAATCATCTTTTCAACGTAGTAGACTAAACCGTAACCGGTAGCTTCTGGTCTAATTAAAGAACCACCCCAGGTTAAACCCTTACCAGTAAGGACACCTTCCCATTGGTTTTGCATGGCCTTGTAAGCACCAAACATGAAACCGATTTCTCTACCACCGGTACCGATATCACCAGCTGGAACGTCAGTGAATTGACCAATGTATCTAGCTAATTGTCTCATGAAAGCGACACAGAATCTTCTGATTTCATTGTCGGATCTACCCTTTGGATTGAAGTCGGAACCACCCTTACCACCACCCATTGGTAAGCCAGTAAGAGCGTTCTTGAAGATTTGTTCGTAACCTAAGAACTTTAAGATGGATAAGTTAACAGAAGGGTGTAATCTTAAACCACCCTTGTATGGGCCTAAAGCAGAGTTGAATTGAACTCTGTAACCTCTGTTGATTTGCATGTTACCTGCATCATCTTCCCAGGTGACTCTGAATTGGATGATTCTTTCAGGAACAGAGACGACAGGAATGACCTTTTCGTATTCTGGGTGCTTTTGGAATAAGGTGGATTCCTTTAAAGTGGAAAGCAATTCGTTGTATGCTTGTTGGAATTCAGGTTCTTCTGGTTGGACCATTTTGTTGGATATTTTAGTTACGTGGAGTAAGCTGGATAAGGGAGAGAAGAAGAAGAAAGGAGAGGAGATAAAGGGAAAAGAAAAGAAAAGAGACGAAGGGAAGAAGAAAGGGGAGGGAGGGAGGACAAGGACAAGAGGAAGGAAGAGGAAGAAGGGGGAAGACGGGGGGATTGGGGAAGTATAAATACCAGACGGCAGAGGAAGCAGAGATGACCATGGGTGGTGGGTGTCGAAAGGTTTAATTGTCGAAGACGCCGGTACGGTGGTGATCTCCAGAGTGGCCCAGCTGGAGTGAAAAGTGAAAAATTGGCCAGCTGGGATCCGGGCTGTGCAGATAGGGCAACGTTGACACATCTAATAAGAGCAGCGTGGAGCGTGGGGTATATACGCGGAAATACACCGCCTCGACTCCACGGGGGACTGTCACCCCCCACCAGAAGTGAGAAATGAGAGGCCCGCATCTCGCCGCCTTACGTCAGCAGCCGTATCTCTGGCCAATGGGAGCGCGCCACGCGGCGTGCTGGTCTCGCCGAACTGGAGGTGGCGGTGCCGCCGCCGGGCACGTGACCTCCCACACTCTCACTGAGTTGCACCGCCACCGCCCGTTATTACCACAGCCGGGGCCGGGGCTCCCCCCATTGGCTGCGATAAGTGGGGGCAATAGACTACATCTACAGACTACATAGAACTGGTACCATCACTGCAACACCCACAGCACCCACAGCACCAACCAGACCCCAACACCGTAATCTCCGGTTGACAGAATTTTCACTGAGTCACCAACAACCAGGAACGTCCCCGGTGGGTGGTGGTGGGTGTCAAGCGTCGATTGATCCACCCAGGTGCGGTTGATAAGCTCACTAGCCACCGGTGGATAGTGGTTAATATAGTGGACGGTGGATAACGCTTCGGCATCCATGCCATCACTATCCCACGCACTACCCACCACCCACCACACATTCCATTAAATCCGTTATCCTCCTAATCCTAGCACTCCAACTGGACGGATAACAGTTATCTCAGATCCCCCGCCCCCCTTCCATGGACCCTCCGTCCTCCGTCCTCCGTCCCCCACGATGATTCACCATTACTCGTCTACGCACGGTATCCTGTATATCAACAGCCACTGGGGTTCTGCAGGGGGGTGCATCGGATTACGGGTTACGGGCAAGTAATCTTCCGTTCCGGTTGAAGGTCGAATTGGAGTTGCAGTAACACCAGCACATGCCAGTGCACTTCTAAACCGCAACAGTTAGCCATTTTCAGCCTATATTGTCACTGATCGAAGGTGCATGACTCTCTTAACTTCCTCGGATCCTCAAATTAACCACTTCCTCGGGTGATCACACTCGCATTTTGCCCGCTTCGGGCAATTTTCACCATTTGACAGCAAACGGCAGTTACGACCGCAGCCTCAACCGCATCGCCGTTACATCCCGGCTTACGTCAGCGCACGTGACTTGGGGTTGTGCCCGTTATAGCCTATACAGCGATCAGTCCATCAAAAATCAAAAAAATGCAAAAATATGCTATTAAAATTTTCAACTGTAAGAGCATCACGCTATCTAAATGAAATCCTTCCCGTTCTGTTAAACCCAAGCCCAGGACAAACGTAGCAATGGACTTGAATGAATCGTCGTTTAGAAGTCTGAAGTTCCTGTTGGCTCAAAACATACATGAAAAATGGGCAAATATTGATAATCTTGGTGATAGTCCAGTGAAGTTTTCACGATCATTACTTGACAATATTGTGGAATATAATGACATGATGGGATTGAGCAAAGAAACCGTCTGCAGTTATCCGATCATCATGTGGACGATGTATTTTCGTGAGAGAATGAAGTATGATGACGTAACTAGAGATTTCGTCTCATTAGCAGGTAGAATGACGAATGATTCTTCAACCGTTGATAATTATTCAATTCCAATCCAGCCATTAATAGAGTTTTACAACAAATGTGAGAATGAAGGCAAACTCGATCTAGTGCCTTATGTCAGACCGGCTAATGAATTCCTTTATGATATCTATGCAGACTATGTAAGAAAACACCCACCTTCCATTTTGAAGAAAAGATCAATTGATGATGATGATTACACAAGTCATCCAAATCCAAAGAGAGTGAGATTTGATTTTTCTGAGCCATCCATTGACCTGACGACGACTACAAAGGGTGATGAACCGGGGGGTGATTACCAGAATTGGAATGAGCAGGATAACAATTTCACGAATGATACAAATGACTCTAACAACTTCGATAATGAAATACGAAATGTATCTTCAGATGATGCAAATAGTATAACTGCAGACGGCTATGTCTTCTTACCGAGGGGTATAGGTAAAAGATTTAATAAACCGAAAACGTTCAACATCAGTAAAGGTTTTATATGGTGTGATTCATGTGGAACTTCTCATAAAAAAGGAATACATGTGTTTAACTTTAAAAAATGGATTGGTGATAAAAGAGGTTATAACATCGCCAAAGTTGCTGATCGATTGATTAGAGAAGATCTTAAGAAAAAGAGCAAAAAGAGCAAAAACAACAATAATAATCAGAATAATACAGAAAATGATGATAACAGTGATTAAACTGTTATCAATACGATTAACGTTCCCAAATTAGAACGGCATTGCATGCATGGTTTAGAACACTATCAAGGTGATTCTAATCCTAACGAATTATAGAATCATGGGATTTCAAAAGTAGCAAGTGGTGTGCATAATGTGAGTATATCACATTAGTGCTGATAGATATGGTATATCTTAATTTTTGTCATGAAATATAGATAAATTGAATAGACAATACAAGAAAGTCCAACCGATTAACCGAGGAAAATACTCTATAGACAGATAAGTAATGTATAGACACCGTAATTCAATGAATAAAAGAACCCATATGACGCTATCAACTATCACCTATTACAGTTCCACTGATAACGGTTTCCGTAGTCCGTTCCACACTATAAGCGTTAGCGGCTGGAGGGATCCGAGAGCAGGCGCTTGCGGAAAAATTCTCCAGGCCCATGGCGATAGTAAGGGATACTTATTGCGGAAGATAGACACTATGTTTTTACCCCAATATTCCACTCTTTTCTTTCAACAGTCATATCAGTATCAGCAACGGCCATGCCGAAAGCGACACCAGTCAAGAGAACAAAGTCAGGGTGTCTATCCTGTCGATACGCCAAAAAGAAGTGCGACGAGATCAAACCTGTCTGTACATTATGCAGCAAACGGAAAATCTCATGTGTCTGGCCACAATTTCAAGCACAATCGCTTACAAAGTACATTTCACAACAAGGTGAAACATCCTTTGAAGACTCGAAAAGGAAGAAAATAGTCAGATGCAAAACAGGATGCTTGCAGTGCAGGAAAGGAAAGAAGAAATGTGATGAAACAAAACCGAGATGCCAGAGATGTGACTTTAGAGGAGTCGCATGCACTTATCAAGATGCAGAATCATTATCCACTACGTCAACACCTGCTCCGGATTCATCCCTAAATAGTCCAGTATCACCGTCTTCATTTTCAAAAGCATTTAACGATTTGATAGTTGCAAATATACCGCAATCATCATCATTAAGCGTAGTACCCGAAACTCCAGCACGAGAACACGGATCAGTAGTAGTCTCACCAAATATCCAGATACCCAACATGTTAGATGCTGCAAATTTCCAAATGTTTCTACTCAACGTCTTTTTTAACAAAGTCATCGAAAACCTTATACCCAAATCATCATTAAATTTCATATCGGATATTACATATGAATCTATCAAGGATAGTGAATCTGTCAGGGATACAGTCACATCATTAGCAACAGCGTTCGTTTTCAATGTTGATACTTCAAATCAATTGGTTACCAGAGACACTAGTTTGACTGACCAAAGAATGGAAAATAAATTGCATACGATAATCTTTACAATTTTGATATCTCTATTCGCAGAAACCAATAATGACACGGTTACAAAACACCTTCAAGAGGCTATGAACATAGCTGAAAATTTCAATCCTTCTAAACCTTCAAAGACATTTAATGTTTTAATGGAGAGTGTGATTTATAATTACGCCGTTTCGATCATTACGACTCCGATAACATCAACAATTAGAAATCCGTTCCTTATTTTAGACAAATGGAGAAAAATGTTTCCTGAATTTCCTGATCTGAGTTCAAATCCTTTATTAGGCCCATCATTAGATGCATTCATGATGCTAGCAAAAGTATCATATGTTTTCAAGTTTTCATACTTAATAAAGAGTAAGTATGCCCAACTACAGGAACAGATCGATCATATGTTGTTAACACAACCAATGAACATGGTCTCTGAGGACGTGATCATTCCGATACTTCCAGCAACATACAAATGTCTCCTTGCGTCAAAACTGTTATTGCTCCATGTCAATGGTGAACGGGGTTCATTAGAATTTGATGCCATATTGGCAGAAATATCATTCATCATGAAACAATCTGTATATCAAACGAATGAAATCTTTGAAGTTTGTGGATTATGGGGGTTATTTATGTATGGTTTAAACATCAGTGATCCAGGCGAGCAGTTGTGTATAATTAATCTGTTTCAACGTTGTTGGGAAGGTTCACGGAACCTTGGTTTCTTAAAGGCGCAGGAAAAATTTAAAATTGCATGGAAACAAAATATTGGGTTCGAGATTTTGAAAGATCCATCATTTATAGAAGGTTTAAGGTTAAATTGAATGTAGTTATTTAACAATTATATAGGGGTTATCAAAAAAGACACGAGTTAGTTTAGCTATTTATTTAATGCTTTATCGATGATGGCACAGCAATCAAGTAGTTTCTCATCTTCTAAGTGTGGCGCAATGATTTGAAGTGCACCAAGACCACCGTCGTATTTAGCAGCATCGTAATGTGCATAGATCTTCTCAAGCTTTGGTGGATACTTAGCACCATCGTCGATATCAATAGTTGCATCTGCTTTGCCATATGGAATGATTGCAGCTGGGAAGTCAATAACATTCCAAACACAAGTGTATGGTGCAATACCATAATCATCATGTGGTGGTGCGGTACCTGGTGCACCAGGTGCAATTATAACGTCGAAATCATCAAATATCTTCAACCATTGATCGGTGAGTTGCTTGACCCTAGTTCTTAATTTAATCACATCATCGATATTACTTGGTGCATCACCGTAGACGTCTAATCCAGGTAATGTTAATGAATCGATTATTCTTTCACCAGTTTGTAACAATTTGGCAAATGAAGTGGAGTTGGCATCTGTCTTGAATAATTCCCATGCAGTTCCCCATGTCTTATCTATAGATGGGAAGGATGAAATGACTGTGACTGTGTGGCCAGATTTGGACAAAACATTAGTAGCTTCAGAGATAATTCTCTTAAGAGGTGGATGAACAGGTAAATCTGGATCTTCAGTAATAACACCGATTTTAAGCTTAGTTGAATCATCAATGCCTGTGTTTTGATAGTTGATTCTCAAACAACTTGAATCATAAGACCATGGTTTCTTATCCAGAGTTTCTTTGACGATTAACTGAAGGGTTTCAAAATCACTTGCCAAAGGACCGGCAACTGCTAAAATATCAATGAACACCTCTCTTGATGGCTCTTCCTGACCACCGGCTGGTAATCTGCACGCAGTTGGACGGAATCCATAAACACCATTACATAATGCTGGAATACGGATAGAACCCGCAACATCAGTACCGATACCAACTAATGAACCTCTCATCTTGATAAGTGCACCTTCACCACCAGAACTACCACCGGCAGTCCATGATAAGTTATTTGGATTCAATGTTCTACCAAAAATGTTGTTTTCAGAGTCACCAGTCATCAAAGTTTGTGGGATGTTGGTCTTAACATAGAAAACTGCACCCGAATCTTGTAATAATTGAGCATATGGACTTATCTTGTCAATATTCTTTTTGTTACCAATGGATGCAACAAAACCCAAAGTTGCGTCATAACCCGGAATATGGAAACTGTCCTTTAAGGAGATTGGTAAACCATGTAATGGACCGATCGGACCGTGTTTTGCGTAGTATTCATCGAGATACTTGGCTCTTTCTAAACCGTAATCAAACATCAATTCGGTACAGCAGTTGGTCAATTGAGTTGCGATTGCAGCTCTATGTGAGAAAGCCTTGATGACTTCTGTAGCTGAGAGTTTACCTGTCTTCAACTGTTCTAATAATTGTGCAACGTTGTAGTTTTCAGTGATATCTAATTCGGATTCACTTAGAAATTGTGATGGAATTTCTAAGACTGAAACTGGTGTAGTAGCATCGTATTTAGCAAGCAACTCAGCTGGTAAAATCCATTCTTCAGGGATTCTAGCATCTACTTCTTGCTTCTTTTGCTTAGCAAGCTGTTTCCATTCGTCGGACTTGGTCATTTTATTTTATCTGGTTGTTTAAACTGAGTGTTGATTTGTGGAGCAGACTGCTGGGTAGAATAGCCTCATTACCGGGATTTCCAACAACTTGAAACCGGGTGGTACTTTACCTTTCTTTTTAACATAACCTGTAACGACATCTGTAATTGATTGACGTTTCTAGGTAGTACCAAAAGTTGCAGTTATCTGTAGATTGACCCCGAATAGCGCAACCGCTTGATTACCTCGACCCGTCTGCTCACTTGCCTCTTTGGTCTAAAGTGTGTGGGCGCTCGCGCAAAAATAGGCGGGAGGCGCTCGCGGAAAAAGCAGCAACTCCCGAGTTCCTCAAAATTTGTGAGAGTATCCTGTCATGAAATTTTCAAATTGACGGAAAATAACTCTATCAACCGGCCTCTATTTTAGTGTTTGATAAGAGATAATTGTGTTTTTTTTGATATTTCATTGCCGGTATATATAGTGTATTTCTAGTGGAACACTCACCCTCACCTGTGTGTGTTTATAAAGCACATGCTGTCGCAACAATATTCCTATTCGGTTTCTTACATAACTCCACACTCCACACACCCGCTGTCGATCCTTGTTTCTTATCTCTGTTCGCTACGATTAAACAAGTCGCTTGTTTCCTTGACCTATTTATTGACTTTCTCAGCCTTAACAATAGCTTTCAATACCAAGAAGATTATAGAGTGATTTCTTTCACCCGAAATTAATCGATAATCCATTTCAAACGCCAGCTTGCTATCTGTTGTTATCTGTCACCGAAACTATCGGAATTTTGAACAATATCCGCAGTTATTTAAATCTATCTACATTTCCGGTTTGTTCATTTCATTACACAACTAACTCACTCTGCTCACATAGTAAGTCAACCGCACACACACTCACTTACACACACGCATAAAAAGATGATTGGCATGAGTGAAGATCTTAGAACAGATATCACTGTTCCTGGTACCACCGTTTTAGTGGGTGATATCGAAGAAATTAAGTTATTAGGCTTAAAGGAAAAAGACAACGATGATATTATTTTAATTCCACAACCATCTTCTGATCCAAACGATCCATTAAACTGGTCTCCATGGAGAAAACACTTACACTTCTACACATTAGTTTTTTTCTCATTAATTTTGGCTGCTTCTTCAAACTTCGTCGGTCCAATTTATACCACCCTTGTTGAAGTTTGGGGTTGTACATATAACCAATTGAACACCGGTGGTGCGTTGACATTCTTAGCTCTTGCATTCAGTTGTTTGTTATGCCAACCACTTGCTGCTAAGTTCGGTAGAAGACCAATCTATTTATTCACCACTCTTTTGACCATCCTCTCAGCTGTTATTTTCTCTTGTGAAGATAGTTTCGCAGGTTATATTGGTTACTCTGTTCTTGTCGGTGCTGCTGTTGGTCCAATCGATTCTTTAGTGGAAGTCTCCATCACTGATATCTTCTTCTTACATCAACATGGTAAATACATGGGTATTTATGCATTACCATTAGGTCTTGGTTCTGCATTTGGTCCATTCATCGCAGGTTATGCATCTGAACATCTCGGTTACTTATGGTGTGGTTATCTCGTTATCATTATTGGCGGTGCACTTTTAGCTTGGGAGTTCTTCTTCTTAGAAGAATCAGCTTATACCAGAGTCTACGAACCTGAAGTCGAAGAAAAGTTATTGCAAGTTGCTATTTCCAACACTTCCAATGGTGGTAAGTACAGTAACATTGATGGTATTGTTGGTAAAGAAAAGGATACCGTTGTGATTAACTCTACATTAGAAAACTCTTCTGAAGATATCAAGATGGCTGTTCCACAATCTAATATCCCACCAAAGAGCTACGTTGAAAGATTAAAGCTATTCACCCTCAGACAAGAAAGATTCTCTGTTCTTTCTATCGTTACCAACTTGAAGGTCTTAAGATATCCTGCTGTCTTATGGTGTGCATTGGCTTACGGTATGCAAATCTGCTGGTTATCTTTGATCACTGTTACTGAATCTGAATTCTTTGTTTACCCACCATACAATTTCGATGGTGACTCTCTTGGTTTATTAAACCTTTCCATGGTCATTGGTAGTGTCATTGGTTGTGCGTATTCTGCAAGTTCAGATATTGTTCAAATTCATTTCACCAAGAAGAACAACGGTATTTTTGAACCAGAATTCAGATTGACTATGTTACCACTTTTAATCCTCTTAAACATGGGTGGTATTTTCATGTACGGTTTAGGTCCATACTACGGAGTTCACTGGATAGTCGGCGCCATTGGTATTGTTTTAATTTCTATTGCATTAGGTAGTATCACCGCCATCGGTTTAACGTACGTTGTCGAATGTTATCCAAAGCAAGTTGTCCAAACCATGACCAGTATTTTATTTGTTAGAAACTTAATGGGTATGGTTTTCACATGGGTTTTCCAATACTGGTTAGACGGTATTGGTGTCATTGCCACTACAAGTATGTTAGCCGGGTTGTGTTTATTGATCAATGGTTCATTTATCATTGTTTACATCTGGGGTAAGAAATTCAGAAAGTACACCCAAAAATGGTACGAAAGTGCTTAGTCTTTTTTTTACACTCTTTTCTATCTTTCGAGTTTGATACTCTCTTTTTAAATTTTCCTTACTATATACTCTCCTTTTTTAATTAATTACTAGTCGTTTAAATCAGTCGTTAATCGTTACTCGTCGTTAAATAATTCGTTATAAAATAGGTATAAAGGGGAGAGGTACTATAATTTGGCCTTTTCGTTTCCTGCAAACTTGAGCAACTTTTCAATGTAACTTGCCTTCATGACGTTACCTTTAATTTTCAATTTACCAATCATAAACAACTTTTGTGCGCTTTGCTTGCCGTTAATGAGTTTCTTCAAATTGGCGTCGTCGATCTTGATGAGGATGTCGTTGGGCAAGTCTGCGGACTCGGCGGTCGATAGCTCAATGTTGTTCTCGTCCTTGGACTTTAAAATCCAGATGAACTTATCGTTGTTCTTATTTGAAATCTCAAATAAGACATCTGCATTGAGCTTGTCGTGGGTTTCCTTTTGGAGGGACTTGTTTGTCTTGAGGACTTCGGAAAGTTTTTCAAGAGACTTTTTGGATTTGTATTCGGACATGGGGAGGTGTTAGGGTCGTGTGGTGGGTGGTTTACAGGAGCTACGGGGGAGAAACAGGTGGCATTTCTCATTTAGCAATCCAACTGGGGGGATCTACTCTTTAAATAGTGTTGTGTGGGTAGTGTCCATCCCGAGTTTCTGCTGGTGGAAGGTGGAAAGTGGAAGGTGGAAAGTGGGATCTATTCCTCCGAGGCCGTGATGGATGACTCTCTGCGGGGTAGGTGTGGCGGTGCGGGCGTGGCGGGTGCGCCGGGTCACGTGCGCGTCACGTGACGGGACATATCGCGTTTTGGCCTTTGGCGGGGGGGCGAAAACTGCGGGCGTTTGTTTACGCTCGATAGCAGCAGCGTGCCAATTATTTACTTACGCGGGTCTGTAAAACCTGGTCCGGGGGCGTACACATGTTTCTGGTCGTTTTTGGTTGATGTCGATCTTGTTGTGGGTGTTTGGTGTTTCCCGTTCTCCCTAAATACTACCGGTCTTCTCCTCTGTTTTGTTGTTGTTTTTCCTGTTTTTCTCTTCCCTTTGGTCTTCTTCTCTTCCTTTTCCCCCTCCCCTCCCTTCCTCCCTCCCCAGATTTATAATCACAAACAAACAAAAACACACACACATACACACATAAGATGGCTACCGCTGTTCCAAAAATGAGTTACAAAGGTAAGTAATACACCCCCACTTGAGAGATCAGCAATCTCATTTTTTTGATGAGGATCATCAATATCATATCCAACACAAGACCTAAAAACAGACACTAACAACCGACCTAACTTCCAAACACATCCACGCTATGATTGCAATACTAATTTTGTACAGACATGATTGTTGAAGCTATTGTTTCACTTAAAGAAAGAAAGGGTTCCAGTCGTCAAGCTATTAAGAAGTACATCCAATCCAACCACTCCATTGCCAACTTCGACAGCCACTTCAACAATGCCTTAAAGAAGGGTGTTGAAGCCGGTATCTTCTCTCAACCAAAGGGTCCTGTTGGACCTGTTAAGGTTGTCAAGGAAAAGCTTGAACCACCAAAGAAGGCTAAGAAGGTTGTCAAGAAGGCCCCAAAGAAGCCAGTTGGTACCAAGGCCAAGAAGGTTGCTGCTCCAAAGAAGGCTGCAGCTCCAAAGAAGGCGGCTGCACCAAAGAAGGCTGCAGCTCCAAAGAAAGCAGCTGCTCCAAAGAAGGTTGCTAAGGTCACCAAGGCTGCCCCAAAGAAGACCACCAAGGCTCCAAAGAAGGCTGCTCCAGCTAAGAAGGCTGCTGCTCCAAAGAAGGCTGCACCAAAGAAGGCAGCTAAGGCAGCCAAGAAATAAATTGATTGTGAAATTTAACTTTACTAACAATTTCTCCTTATTTTCCCACCTTTCCTCAATTATTTTTTCCTTTCTCTCCCCACTTTATTTCTGTACTTTAAGCTGTATCCTTACCGAGATGCAATGATGCCATTCCAACCCAATTGTGTCCTCTTGTTTGTGTCTTTTATCGAATTGATTAAATATTTTTCCATGTTGAACTACTGAATTTTCCTTACTCGTGTGGGTGCGCCGGGGCATTGTCCTGCGGTGTGGCTGCGTGGGTATTGTATAGTTGTATATTAGAGTCATATTAAAGTAGTTTCCCAAACCGTTAAACACGTATGTAACACGTAAACGCACATAACACATAACACATAAGAAGAAGTAAACAACAGTGCACCGCCACCGGTCACGTGTGCCTGCGCCACCACGCCTCTCCGAGAAAAAAAAAGGCGATCGATCTGCACAGCCTGGAAACCGCAGTTTTTCCGATAAAAAATTCAGACCGCGTGGTTTTCGTTCGGAGACTTCCCCCATTGTGTGGGCGACGGGGTGGGTATGGGATATACACACATACACCCCGAATACATCAGAGACGACGCTGGAGACGGGGAAGACGGGGACGGTGTGTCTGGAATACAGCAGTCCAACCACCACCAGCAACACCCATACCCACCCCCACCAGCACTCTCGAAAGCCCCCAGTGCTGCGGGTTGAGCCTATTCTGCAGGGCGTGGCGGACAATCGGCGGCGAGCGCGATTTAAGCGGCCGGGGACGGACGTTCTTCTTCTTCTCTTGTTCTCTTCTTCCACAGTGGTTGTGGCACTCGTTGGACACCGGAGTCTCGGAGAGCACGGATAGCCTCCTGGGACGTGGAGGTGGAGGTTGTGGCTGGCCGGGCAGCTGGGCGTCAGCCATGTAGCTTTGTGTGTGCGATGTGGGTAGTGTGTGAGAGATTAAGCACGCTGGACGCTAGGCCTTGTACTATAGCCATATCAGCATCTCTCGAAGACACACGGGACACTACTGGACTCTGGACACTCCTCTGGACAGTGCATGAACCTTCTCTTCTCATTACTATACTCAATCCAGCTAATTGGCCACTTCCTCCACATCCTCTACATCCTTCACCCCTCCCGGCACTGGACCTCTTCTCTCCCTCCTCCACTACCCACTCACCACCTGGCACTCCACCACTTTCCACCTCCAACAAGAGTCTCCACACCAGCATCGACGTCGGCCGTGTCACTAGAGTGCATCCATCTGTCTTACATAATATCTTCCACACTGAGCACCATTGATCCGGTAACCCTCAATCCTGATTCGATTCGATTTGTTACTCTCCACCCCGTTTCATGTTATAACATCATCACAATCGATCAATCAATCAATCAACCAACCAATTAACCAATCAATCAATTAACCAATCAAATAATCCATTTTATAGACCTTATAGAGATTGCTTTTCCACCCCTGTTTTTATTACATTCCGACTTTTCTTCGTTTCTCTCGTTTCGTTTTAATATTCTACTCCATATCATATTATTCCGTCTGCATTCAGGTTTCCAAAAGAAATCACTCATTTAATAAAATACTTCCAAAAATGTCTATAGAACCAACTCCCATCAAAGAAGACGAATTAGATGAAAATCCCGCATTCTATGCTGTAAAGATCCTCTCAGTCCCATCAAAACTTCAATTGGATTCTCTATTACAGAAATTCCTGAAATTCGAAAATCTCAATAAAGACGATATTCAATTCATCAGAAGCACAAACGATAGTGAAGTCGATTACAATTTCATAAATTTCTTCAACTGCAAGTCCAATTATGAAAAGTTTATCCAGTTCTATCAAAACTACACGAATTCTCCTCTTGATTACCAACTGATTAATGATGAAACGATCCTTAACTCTCAGTTACCCGGCCATCTCTTCATCAAAGGCTTGTTATACACAACCACTGCACAAGATCTGTACAATATCTTCAAACCATACGGTGAAATCAAAGCATGTAAGATCATTTTCAACGATTATG